>JASCZW010008945.1:0-46183 GCA_034211315.2 Aedes japonicus
AAAACACCTCGCTCCAGCGGCGAACGACCTGAGCCTGAAACAAGTTTAGAAAGTGCGAAAGATTGCCTCCTGTCCGATCACAAACTGCATCATCAATCTTAAGGCTGTGGCGAACGCTTTACAGTACGAGCTTTCTTGCCGATGCCAGTTTGTGGCTGGAATTAGCAATCCAGGGATTGCGGAAAAAGTGACTAACAAAGTTGATCTTACGTTTACCGAAGGCATATTCGATTGCCAAGTTAGGAAGCCGCATTGTCCCAAAGCAGAAATGTCAAGTCAGTTCAAGCTGAACAATGATGAGTCCTAAGTAACATTGAAGATTTTCTTTTTCAGGCTTTCTACTTGCGTTTCTATGGCTATGTAAAACATGTTCAAGTGTTTCCAACTTTGGTACAGTTATATAAAGTGTATTGAGATCAAAAACATCAGCAAATCTCGTTTGATGGACAAGCTTTTAACGAAGAAAGTCGACGAAGAAGAATCTCTCATGTGTGCTCAGGACCCAATGTCATTGTTCAGCCTGAGTTGATCTTCGAAATTGACAGCGTTTCAAGAGAAGGAGAAAAAGGCAAAACAGCAAAACCGCTTCCGTACAAGAAAAGGAGCAAACTTCCGTTATACAGCGATCATCCATCGTGCTGAAGTCCAGCAAGCCGCGCATATCGGCGAACAGTCGCCAGCGTGCCCGGCCGCGTGCCCAACTCGCCGTTGAGAGCACTGCCATACCACTGTTGCAAGCAAGGCCATGTCTCGACAAGTCGTCTGTCGAAAAATCGTCCTACGAAGTGTTGGTGAAAAACAAGCGTGTGGCATGCCAATGTCAGATGCACTGGAAGTCTTCTTTCTTTCGTAGCGATCTCAAGTCGATTGCTTTCGCAACTCTGCGTTTATTGGTTGCCCTCAGCTGCGTGCTTCTTAATGCACTTTCACGGTTACTAATCAAGAGCTTTTTCGATGCCGAGGTACAATTTTTGCATTAGTATGATTCTCCCATGCAAGTAAAATCATACCCTATGCCAAGAGAGTCGAGGAAATTTTCGTTAACAAAAAATTCCTAGTTCCAAATCGTGGAGTCGAGCTCTGCCACCTCCAGCAATGGTGTTGCTTTGTAGCGCGCGCCTTTACCGACTGAGCTAAGGGAGCACTCTAAATCTCTTGGCCGTAGTCGATGAGTGGAAATGAATCAGTAGCAGTTCGTCTATGTTCGAAGAAGTGGGTTGGTGCCCAGAAAAAAGCGTGCTTCTGTTGTCCGGAGATTCTGGGCCGAGGAACGATTCCTGGCTCACGATTAGATTGTTTTCGGTCGCGGATAACATCGCGGAGACGAGGGCCATCGTGTTGCTGTTTTCGACGGAACGAACTTTGCCGCTGTAGTTCCGGATGCTCACACTCGTTGCTGGAGGGCATGAACAGATGGAGTGCATCGCACGGAACTGGGAGACGTGGCAGAGCCGATTCTGCGGAAGGGAAGGCTCAGGAAGAAAGAGGCTCGGTACGAGCGCCAGGCTGGAGGTGCACGTCGATGCTAATAGGACAAATCAGTGACGACCAGCTGAGACACCTTCAAGGTCGTGAGACTCCCAAGCAGATGTGGGACGCGTTGGCAGGCGATTTACGAGAGGAAGAGCGTGGCGAAACGACTCCACCTGAATCGATAGATACACGAGCTAAAACACACGGAAGGTTCGCTGCAGGGCCATTCTTCAATCAAGTTTGATCGCATAATCCGTTTGTATCGAAACAGCACCGGTAGTCAAAAGGATGACGTAGATGTTGTTTGTCGATTACTTTTTCGACCGAGATCCGAATACGGCGTGGTGGTGACTTCGATCGAGTTGCAGCCGGAAGAGCAACTCACTATGGATTTCGCGAAAATGCCGCGGTACTCGATCGAAGAAATCACACGGAAGGGGTATCGTCGGATGTCCGTGCAGAAGAATGAAGCAGCAGCGTTCTCGGTGGTCCTCGGAAGCCACCGAAGAAGAAGAAGGAGCCCTTCAAGTGTTATGGCTGTCAAAAGGAAGGTTACAATTTAGCAGACTGTCCCGAAAAGAATAAAGCCAGCAGATTCGGAAAGGCGCAGGTACCGGCAAAGCATGAAGATGGCATGATGTTCCTGACGAGTGACAAGATACCATCTTTGAGTGGGTGACGGCAAAGTTTGTTGGTGATGTTCCAGTGCTCTCGGTGGTTGGAGGAAAAATCATCAAAGCGACGGTGTCAGGGGCAGTCTTCATTCCGGATGCTCGGTGTAATTTATTCTCCATCAGCAAAATCGAATCTACCTGCATGAAGGTTGCAGTTCCTTGTTCTTTTCGGGGCGAATCAATAAAGAAACTTAAACTGGCACCGTCGTTTTGGTCATCTTGGTGAGAGAAATTTGTCGTGCCTTATCAAGAACGATATGGTCAAGGTTCTGAAAGATTGCCGTGGTGGAAGATCACCTATGGCTTATGAAGTGTGCATAACAGCCAAACAAACGAGAAATCCGTACACACTGCAGGAGGAGCCGCGGTCGATGCGGGCACTGGAGCTCGTACATTCTAACATCTGCGGTCCAGTAACTCCAAATGGATCGGATGGCAATAGGTACTTCGGCACCTTCATAGACGACTTCACGGTGGTGTACCTTATCAAATCGAAGAACGGATGCTTAGACACGATGTCTTCATGGAGTATGAAGCCCAAATGACTGCGAAGTTTGGTGTCAAAATTTCACGATTTCGTTCGGGCAATGGTGGGGAGTACACCTTCAAAGAGATGAGGTCTTTCTGCAAGCGCACAGGCATTAAGATGGAGTTCACTGTCTTTTATTACCCTGAGCAAAACGGCACTAGCAAACGAATGAATCGAACATTGATAGAGAAATCTCGTTCGATGTTGTTCGATTCCGGAATAAGTCGTGAGTATTGGGGAGAGGCAGTACAGACCGCTGCTTTTCTGGCAAATAGAAGCCCTGCAAGTGCTGTAAGTGAGAAGCTGACACCATTCGAGTTGTTCGATGGAAGGAAACCCGATGTGTCAAAGCTACGGGCGTTTGTATCCATGGCCTACTGTCACATTTTGAAGAAAAACCGACGAAAACTCGACAAGAAGAGCTGGAGAGAAATTATTGTTGAATATGGAACCAACGGCTATCGTGTCTGGAAGCCACAAGAATGTATGATCGTGGCGGTTCGGGATGTCACATTCGACGAAGCTGCGGCAGATAGAAGGGAGAAGAACATAGAGAAAAGTGATAAGAAGAAGAAAAAAGAATTCGTTGAAAATGTGTTTAACTATAGTGATGATGATGAAAAAGAAGAAGATAGAAAAATCGATGTGAAAATCGAGAAGACAGTGATGAACATGAACAGGTAGTTGATGGTGCGGAAGAGTCTGATGGGTTTGATACGGAAGAAACTCCTGAGGAACCGGATAATGGTGGATTGTCTGGTGCGACATCTTCTGGTCGTGCCACGAAACCGCCAGCCTGGACAAAGGACTACGATATGACCTTCGCTGGTGTGGCTCTCGGTGACATGGATTATGTCGAGAACTTTCCTAAAACTATTGCAGAACTAAAGAAGTGACCGGATCGGCCAAAATGGCTAGCAGCTGTACAAACTGAGATGGATTCCTTGCATCGGAACAAAACCTGGACCCTGGAGAATCATCAGAAGGACCGTGTAATGTCAAGTTGCAGTTCATCCGAAGCCTGGTTCAGCAGGGGCGTATCCATTTGAAGTACATTCCATCAGAGCAACAAGTAGCGGATATCATGACGAAATCACTGCCAGTTGGGCCATTTCGTCGTCTGCGGAAGGAGCTTAATCTCTCATCGATTTGAAATTGAGCAGGGGTAATGAAGTGAACAATATCCTGTATGCGTGTTTGAGTTCCAGCGCTAGGTTTTTCCTTCCTACAGAATATCGCACGAGTTCTTTGTTATTTTGCTTTTCCAGCTGTCAACAGCTTTTCTTTTATAATTCAGATAAAGTACTCATTATGTTATCCGGAGCTTTAACGGTGTTTTTCTCATTCCTAACGTGGTTCGCCCATTGTAATCTACCCTTTCAAGTAACGGTAGTTCGCAGTCATTGTTGTTTCAGAATTCGAAGCTGATTGCGGTGCTTGTAGAAGCGTAATCTCGTTCGATATGTATCAAACGTTTTTCGGACATTGTTCAAAAAGTTCTACTCAAGAATTTATTTCGATCTAGGTGAACGGATTCAACCGGAAGGTATTGTTACTGTTCGTGTCATCGCACCTTGGGAATCCAAGGCAAGTTAAGCCTGATCGTGATTCCACCGACAAGGAAATTATTCCGCTACTGGTTCGTGACTGTTTGGATTGGATGTACCTGAATTGGAGGAAGGTGTTTTCAGTTGAGTCCGAAAGTAGTTTAGAACCATCGATTGAGACGTTTGAGACAGAGATCCACGCCCTGTTTTCGAAAGTAGTATCCGACTCTGATAGAAGCGCAATTACTGGTTATTCAGCGGAAATTGTCCTGAAACCGACCGCTACGCCGGCTGTTAAACGAATTTTGCGATATATCGCAAGGGAACTTTCAATTACCATCTGCAGTACAAGTCGCAGTTTACTGGATATACAGACACGGATCGGAGAGGAGATCACGCTACCAACAGGGTACATCTTCTGCATAATATCCAGGAATTTCTAACGACAGGCGTCGATTGCATTATCATCGTGTGAGGCGGACTTTTGTTTGCTTTTTCCAGCACAATCAAGAGGCACTGTGGTGGAAGCATCTGTAGTAACCTATGAAATTGGCTATCCCATCCTTAGCAACCGGATTGTTTACCATGTACAGGGTGTCTCACAATAGGTGTCACTAAAACAAAATGAGATTACAGTAAAACAAATCAACCAATTCATAGCATTTATTTTTCATTTGAAAGATACATGTTATAGAATTAAACCATATCAATTCAATTCGAATTTTTCGCCCTTTTCCTTGATAATTTTGCGCAAACGCTTTGTAAGGCCATCGCAGCTGGCTCGCACGATTTCCTGAGGAATGTCGTCCCAGGACACCCTGTTCACAATAGGTGTCACTAAACAAAATGGGATTACAGTAAACAAATCAACCAATTCATAGCATTTATTTTTCATTTGAAAGATACATGTTATAGAATTAAACCATATCAATTCAATTCGAATTTTCCGCCATTTTCCTGATAATTTTGCGCAAACGCTTTGTAAGCCCATCGCAGCTGGCCCGCACGATTTCTGAAGAATTTCGTCCCAAATATCAACCAAATGTTTTCTTAAATCGATCTAAAGTAAGCCTTTTCATAGGGCCTATGTGTTGAAGCATATTACCTGCGAAACAAAGTAGTCGGTGGGTTGAGATCCGGTGAAGATGCAGGCCATTCTCTGCTTACGTGATGACATCGGGCATATTTTCCGCGCACCACGCTTGTGTCACCACCTTTGCCTTGTGAGCTGGAGCTGGGTCCTGTTGGAAACAATATGGTGTATTTCCATGCAGCGTTGTGAAGCATGAGGAAGCGGATGGTTCTTCAAAACCTGCTCGATGTTATATTCAGTGTTGATTTTTACGTTAGGTTCTTTGAAAAGAAGAGGAAGTTCTCCTTTTCGTGAAACGGCGCCACTTACCATGATTTTCGATACACTCTGATAGCGTTCTGCAGCTAGTTTATCTCTTTGGGAATATTGGCAAGACTTTTGCCATACACACGATCATTTTTTTGAGTATGACGGTTCTGAAGGAGGAAGAGCTTTTCATCGGAAAATAAAATCTCGCAGTCACCGTGCCGAACCAAAAGATTTCTGCTTCTTTGGACCCTGGCTTGCTTTTGACGCTTCGTCATCCCGTGAACCCGTTTTTTCTTGTACGGCTTGCGTTCCAGATCATGTCTGAGGAGCCTATTCATTGAAGCAGGGGACATTTGAAATTGTTTGCTAAATTTATGGCAGCTGATAAATATAAACAAACGAAATTGCTTATTTATCTTAGCGATAAACTGTCATAAGAATACACTTAAAACGGGTATATCCAATTCCGCTGTTAAAATTACCCAGATGACAGAAACCAAGACTGATAAAAGGTGGCACCTATTGTGAGACACACTGCATAATCAAATGGAATAAATTTCTGTTCCAACTTCAAACTTACATCAAACCAATCGTTCTTCTATTAAGTCGCAAACAGGCGATATCTCGACTCGATTAACATGAAATATCCTTTATAAATTTGATTAGTTTCAAACTGTGTAAGTAATCAATTGTCCAAGCAGTAATATCCACAATCAATATGCAACTAGCGATTTGGAATTGGTTCACTGTTGTAGAACCCCTTGGTCCGAAGTAAACCTTGAAGTCAGCACCTTACTATACATATTTGCGCCCTTGTTTTGATTTGCTGTGTTATTTTGACAGAATATTTGAGAGTGTAAAATTGTATTTATGCCCCAAAAATTACAATACTCTTTCATCCACAACGATATCATCGCTCAATCTACACAAAAATTATAAAAGAGCTGGCCATCGCTCAAAAAAAAAGAGAGCAATTCGAGTGTTGAAGTTTTGTTGTACTCGTACCGTCAGCGCGCACAAGGATCTGTAGAACTCTCGATGCGATTCCCATTGAAAAAAAAAACACCTCTTCAAAATGAGCTGCCGGCCTCTTCCCTTCGTTCCGCAATCCGCCGATTTTTCCGATGAAAAACCAATTTAATTCCTCGCTTTCTTCCTTAGCCCCTGTATTTATGCTTCTTAAAGCAACCGGACGGAGACGGGCGAGTCCAGCGAACTGACTGACAGATAGAGGGAGTTCTAAAGAAAGCGGAGGTAAACCCGAAAAGGGAAAACTATTCCATAGTATTATTTTCAATTATTTTGGCATCAGATGTTTTCCAAACAGCCAATTATCGATATCGGGGATCGGTAGGGTGCAACGGGAGTGCAGCTTCTCAGCGTGGGAGGTGATGGCAAAATGTGGGTGGGCATGAGTACGCTTTTCAATCTTCTGTGACATCAGGAGAGTGTGACAGGAGTTCTGATCGAGATTCAGTGTGCTTCTTTTGTGATTATCGAAAATATACTTTCTCATTTCAGTATGCTTTGGGTTCAAAATGCACGAAGAATTACCGCCGTTGAAATTTTCCTGTTGTGGAACTCTCCTTTTCCCTAAAACGAATGCCTGCGGTATGCTCATACCGTACAATAGAAGAACATTTCAAGACAAGCGCATCAAATCTGTGTTTACTCACAATGCTTTGTCGCAGCCATCATCTCGGAATAACGACGAAGCATTGTAGGAGGCGTTCGCCAGCAAAACGACAATCGTTAGGCGTAGAAAAGAAAATCTCCTGGCGAAAAAGAAAGGTCGGAAACAGTATCGTTTTCATTCTGCCAACAACGTGCTGAAAACCGTAGGAAATCCAATCATTCCAACGGTCAATCAACACATAACACACTCGGCTGAAGTTTTATTTCCAACCATAGTCTCCGTCGTTAGCGCCGTTCACAATGACCACCGTTTCGCATTAGAACCGGCTGGGGAAACTTCGCCCCATTGCAGAAACGAAATAGTTTTATCATCACCGTCATATGCAAAGCATCCAACTTCACCAGGAAAGGAATTTTGCTCCCTAACCTGGCCATCCGAATCGGATGCTGGAAAAAGGATACTGGAACATCACATCAGTGGTAGCAGCTGTTATGGCGGAAATGTGCGCCGGATTGTTTTTCTTTCGAAACCTTCAAAGTTCGTAACCACATCATACACGGATGGACACGGTGGGCTTAGAAAAGAGCAATTTTTGGTCAAACTTCGTATGATTCAAAAGAAAATCTATTGGGTTGGATGTGAAATGAATTTCAGCAATTGATGTAATTGTCTTAATTATGACCATCGCGATTCAGTGCGTCAAGCAGTGTGCGAAGAGGTACACTACGAAACTAAGCAGTCAAACAAAGCAAAAGTTCCCACATACTCATGCTAACTACAATATAATCTGCTGAGTATACTGTTTACAATAAACCGAAAGAGAGTTGAGCTAATTTACATAATGGACTTATGGCATATCTTCTGTAGGGATTTGTAGTTACAGCAGCAGAATGTTACGGGTACAGAAAAATGTATCTTCAATTTTATGTTCACTCGGGCAGGTGTTTCCTAAATGTATTCAAATGCTCAAATCATTTTATATTTTAGTCTATACTGTACATTTTATGTGCGTTTCAAATTGAATAATCATTAGATATGAATAGTTGACAAACGGTCCAAAAAAAAAAAAAACATTCTGAATTTTCATTGTGATGCAAACATCAATTCAGGTAAAACTGTAATTTGTTCCACACGAAGCAACAATTCTAAAAAAAGAAATAAACATGGAGAGATTGGCTTTTGCTTACAATATTTTAGACAAGCTCAAAACTATTGCTATTGCGTCTTTTGCACTTCAGAAGACTGCTGTCCAAAAATCATTCTTAATTGGCATTATCAAGTAGCGTGTAGTGTTTTGGAATTGTATTTTTCTTGTTCCAAATTGCTGCAAAAATATATAGATCAAAACTATAGAGTGAAGCCAATTCTACCTATAGGGGCTACCTATCAGGCAGTCCATCTGAATTATACATGCACCCATATTCCTCTTTGCGTGACTCTATAAAGGAGCTCTAATAAAAAAATATACCAGATTTAGGGCATCTTGAACGATGGTCCAAATCGTGGTTTGGATTTTTTTTCTGACACCAAACCCAAAAACATCGCTGCACCGCTGTTGTTAATTTTGTTTTATACCGGATCTATTTAGCATCATTTTAAATATGGTATCTGTTTTGATCTATTCTTGCAGCAATTTGAAACAAGAAAAATACAGTTCCAAAACACTACACGCTTTTTGATAATACCAACTAATGAGTAAAACTTCAGCTTTTACTTGTTCAGTAAACCAAAGTCAAGTTTATTCAGTATATTTATTCTACCATGTTGTTTACTAACGCAAACCTTCGCGCAAATCAACAAAACTTTGAATTCAGACCTATGGACCGAATGTCTGTTAATTTTCAGTTGTTGCAGAGATTGTCCCGGTGTTTTTCGTTCTGGAAAAGGATATGCCTCAGCCATATTTAGAGCCAAAATGTGGCCATGTTTGGTACGGGTAATGCTGGCGCGCCGGACAGAAAGTGGTGTTGCTTGCCTCGGATGTTGATAATCACCTCAAGTTGCTCCCAGAGCTAGTAAATAGCCGTTTCGTTTCATTCCTGAATAACGAATTGTTTTTCTAAGTTTTTTTTTACAGCCGATATTGAGGAGGCTGCTGGAATTGTGATCGTTGCGGATTTTTTGACTACTTTGGAGGCAAATTCCGATTCCGGATAGTATTTCGATTGATCGGAAATGAAAAATAATGAAGTCTTTATAGTGAACAATCTGTTTAGTGATGAACTGGTCATGATTAGCACTCGCAAGTAACAGATAAATTTTAGAAAAGCCTGTTAAATAGAAACTATCTGCTGGTGTACTGGTGATCAGGATATTCAAATTTATCTTCTAGGGGAGAATATACATGTTACTATCGCAGTTTTGATAAGCTTTTTGGAGAAAACTGATGATATCTTGAAGATAGATTCAATTCGTATTTCTTGGAGGAAAAGTTCGAAAAATCTTTGATATTTTCAGGAATCGTTTTTAAATACTATATTATTCAATAACATGCTCTACAGCTTTTAGACAATATCGACAGTTACATGAATTCGTCAGAACTTGTGTACCCGGATAAAAATAACCATACAATTACAATACATTAATATAAAATAACATTAAAATCTATTTCCGACCATGAATCTTATTGTTCATGAATCAGATAAAGGAAAAATGCATATTGTCATTACAATACATCTACAATTCTTCCCATATGCTTGGATTTTCAACAATTGCAAAACAACACAATTAATAGTTATTGGTTCAAATTTGGTCGGAAAATTATGATTTTTTCTACAGTTAAGATACATAACAACTCCCTTTTTCTATTGTCGATGTCTCAGTTTACATTAGATTCAATTGTGGTAACAATAACTCCTATTGTCATCTTATAGTTATGAACAATAAGATGAATTGTACATACTATAGATTCTATTGTATGGTAATAATACATTCAATTGTAAATCTATGAGATTTTTTTATTCGGGTAAGCTTCTAAAAACTGAAAGAACTCTTTGAAGCCTAGTTTCTCAATTACTATGCACTTTGGAATACGTATGAAGATTGGGTGGAAATATAATGAACTTGATAGAAGCTTGCTCTCTTTTGAGAAGAGATGTGGTGAAACTTCAGAAAAGTCCATTGAATTGCCGAAAAACTCTCATCGTTTCTGGAAACATAGTTGAACTTCCAAAAATTTGCTGACCATGAATGGAATAGACACAACTTTCTGAAAATTACCGGAGCTTTGAGAAGCAGATATAACTTCCCAGAAGTTATTTGGACTTCCAGTTGATACATCTTTGATGATAAAAAAACAGAATATCACAAATATTTATTTTTTTTACAAGAAATTTAAAAAAATCTGGGAAGTTGGTCGATTTGCTAAACTTTTAATAAGTTGGTGGAATTTCTGTGAAATAAATACCATTTCCGAGATGTTGTTAAGCCTTCAGTCAAACGAAAGAGCAAGTATTCCTCGTCGTCTGCTAACGACGCGCTGCTGACATTAAAAAAGCATTCGGTCAAACCAATCAAAACCAATAACAAAAAGTTTGCGATAAATCTGCGATCTCTGAAAAAAACTTCTGATCTTTGATGTTGAATGATTGACAGGATCACAGGTGTTGGCGAGTTTAACAACAAGAAATACAACACCGGCGTGGGGAGCGCGGATTCGGTCTATATTAGCTGATTCTATTCAAGTTATGCTGCTGCAAATCAAGTATAAATAGTGTTCCTAAAATTGACCGCCGCTGAAGATGCCCTTAAAATGATGCAAAATAGATCCGGACAACACCGGTGCAGCGATGTTTTTGCTTTTGGTCTAAAAAAATTAATCCAATAAATAATCCCACCGTTGAAGATGCCCTAAGGGCAGTGGGAACATGAAAGAGGCAACCCAAATTGCTTTGGCGGACCTTTACTCAATGGCATTGCAGTTTGACAGCTCGTTCGACACAAACTGTTACCGTTTTGTTTTGATTGTTGTACGAAAGTGAAATATGGACCAACAGGTCTGTGCCACAAAAAGTGGGAAAAAGTGGACGTAGCGAGAATCACAAATTTGCTGAAATAATGTATTTTAACAAACCAATTTGCATTTTATTCGAGTAAAGGGCCGACGCTAGATCCGGCCAAACCATCACGTCGTCATCCTTGTGGTACTTTTTGTTGAAGGCGGCAACTTCTGGGAGGCACTAATCGCATGAAAAATCGATTTTAATGCACACTTTATTTGGTGGAAGTTTTTCCGCAAGACACAGGTAACCAATAAGCATTTCCAAAGCATCTTACGGCAGCCTATCAAGCCGTTAAGTCGCCTGAAATGCAACATAAATGCCGCTGTGGGCCCAATATGTTTTGCTTTCGAAATGCTTATTATAGGCTACAAGCATTTAAATAGCATTTGAAATCCAACTTTACAACTGAAATCATTCAAGATGCTGATACATTGCTAATAAAAAGCTTGTAGCATCTGAAATGCAGATTTAGGGTTGATTTACTGCATATACACTTAGATTTTTTACAGAAATCTGTAAAATTTTACCGAATTCTCATCAGGTTTGGTAATCCGATTCAACGGATTTCGGAAATTTTTACCGAAATCCGGTAATATTTTTACAGATTACTGTAAAATGTCACGAAATCCGTTGAATCGGATAATCGAACGTTCAGATGTTGAGAATTCGGTAAAATTTTACAGTTATTAGTACGAGACATTGAAGAAGTCTGCACATTGTAGACGAAATACGCGTATCTGTCAAGATAAGCAAAGGTAGTTGGAATTAAATGGAAAATACTAATTTTTCTTCTAATTTCTAGTTAAAATTTTACAGATTTCAAAAAAATCTAAGGGTGTATGCTAAGGCTTATTGGTTACCATTCTACGAAACGAGATGATTTTATCAATTCCACACGTATTCCACATATTGATACCCGTGACTGGTAAGCCTCCTGTTTTACTATGCTGTGTTCTGAATAACCGAATCTGTTTGTGTTCTGTCCTAATTTCCCCAGAAAAATCAACTCAAATTTTGGAATGCAATCTGAAAAAAGTCGGAAACGTTTCGTCTATTGGAAGATAGATGATTTCCATCTCCCGGGCAGCAAGATGATGGCAATCAAACACCGCAAACCTAGAACGCCGCCTGAAGAATAATCCATTCATCGAGCAAAACGTGAGGTTACTGATTGAAGAATACCAAAGAAAGACTTATGCCCATAAAGCGTCACTTGCTGAGTTGGCCGAGGCAGACCCACGGAAGGTTTGGTATTTATCTCTAAACTACGTGCTTCATCCGAATAAGAGACATTCTTCAAGAAACAGTAGCGGACGAATGGCGCTGGGTACCAACTCGATCTAACGTGGCAGATATACTCACCAAGTGGGGCAACGGGCAGGTTTTGGGTTCGAACAATTCATGGTTCAAGGGTCCTGACTTTGTTTAGCTACCTGTGGTATCTTAGCCAACTCACAAGCTTCCTCCGCCAAACACTACCGGAGAACTTCAAGCATGCCACATGATCCACATTGCAGAAGACTACAAACCAATGATCGACGTCACTCGAATTTCCCGTTGGCAAGTGGTTCTTCGCACCGTTTGCGTGGTTTTCCGCTTCATTTCAAACTGTCGGAAGCGAGTTCAAGGGCGGGTGGCTGAACCGATTGAAGTATCGGATAGATTTCACCGGATTTCCTTTTACGTATGCCAGCCTCAACGATCGTTCCACTGAAACAGGAAGAATATGAAAAATCTGAGTGCGTGCTGTGGAGATTGACGCAACGTGAATGCTTTCCCCGTGAGATTGCAGTTCTTTCCAGAAATCAAGTACAGCCGAAAGAAAAATGGTCAGATGTAGAAAAAAAATAGTGGTGGGTTATATCAGTGATACAACCGCAAGGTTCGCATACGACCGCGTTGGTTTATAGTAATAATGGTATCATCAAATTTATACGTATTATTTACTGCAAACTCGGAATCAGAAAAGCAAAGAATCGAACAAAGCAGAAAAACAAAAACCAACCACGATATCACAGTGAAGTTTGACAGCTGTGGACACTTGACCATATGCTGGTTTTCATGGCAGCTAATAGGTTTTATGAAGGTTCTCAAGTGGTCATAACATCTTTCACTAGAACATTTTCAAAATATTTAGGGTCTTATAAAGGATTGATTAACTTGTTTGCACAACCGTCTATAGAGTGGGCCACCTTTTACAAATTTCGGCTATAAAGAAACCTAAATGAGGTGTTGGTAGGCAAAACAGTTTGAATGTAGTTTTATCAACAGAGCCCGGAGGAGTGCTATACAGCTGGAATAAAACTAAAATTGTTACTTGAGACTCATCATTTTATCTATTTAAAAAACTCAGTAGGCACGGAATTCAGCTTCACCGGTCATGACGAAGGCCATAGCACCAATAAGACGCAGGTAGGAGATATCCTACACAATGCACTGGAGTAATTATTTCAGTTGTGCTCAGTCACAAGTTCTTCGTAACTGGCGAATCATACGGTGGAAAATATGTTCCAAGAGTGTCGCATACTATCACTCGACACAATGGAAAAGCAAAGTCCACGATCAATCTTAAATGACTGGCCATAGGTAATGGAATGTGATTGTTGTGGCTGGGCCGAGTAAATTCCACTGTAAGGACTGTAATCCTCCGAACATCCTAGAGCTTCGTTCAATTTAAAGATAGTCGGCCATTGTGAAGCGAAATCTTGGGAAATTGAGAGGATAGGCAAATAATGGGAAAGATAGGAAAATGTTTCCAGAAAGGTGACTGAGAACACTGTGCAGAACTTAATGGATGGTATCAAACGTAAAATTAGAGCATACGGGTGTAAAACGTATGAATAATGTTTTGATGTAAATAAGTTTTAAATTAACCCTTTGTTACGATAATTTTTTTTAGGATTTAGAAATAAATATGTAGAAATAATGTTATACTGTAAGTTTTTCTTTTGCTATTTCATTACAAGCTTAACTTTTTCATTACAAGCCACGCATCCTCATTCCTAAGCGAAATAAAGCGCTATAACCATAGACTAACTCTAAGACCAGTAGGTCCCATACAAAAACGATTTTTTTCTTGGCTCAGTCAGTACTAGAACATCGTCCCAAGCTCGGTCCCAAGCTCAATAATGCACCCCTTATAATGAACTCACATGAACACACTCTCAAATACTCTGTCAAAATAACACAGCAAATCAAAACAAAGGCGCAAATATATGTAACAAGGTGCTGGCTTCAAGGTGTAATTCGGACCAAGGGGTTCTACAACAGTGAACCAATTTCAAATCGCTAGTTACATATTGATTGTTGCTATAACCTTGGCAATTATTGCCGGCTTTTGGTTCAAATGCCAAAAGTTCACCCACAGGCAAAAGAAGCATAAATTAATCTTCCTAGCATCTATGCTCCCAACGTTAAAGTAGAAATAATCACACTGTTCAACTCTACATGGAAGCGTTTGGTACAGGAGGTCCACGCTTTCTTCCTTCCCTTGATTCAAAGTAGTAGAGCGATTTCAGACATTCTTTCTGGAATCGCTCTATTTCTTGGAATTCTCTCTGCGGCACATACTACGCAGTTGGCCTGGCCGATGACAAGAAAAATGATGCATTCAAGAAACCATCATTTTCCAGGATGCCTTCAAGAATTGGCTGCGTTAGTGTGAGATTAGATTAGATTAGACAAGCCACGTATCCTCATTCCATATAAATTAAATGTATTTGCCGCCATCCTTAAGGCCAGTATTTGCTGTTTTTTTTTTTTTTTTCAAAATTACAGATATTTAGGGCACGAAATTAGATTCTCATTGTAAATATGCCAACTTTTCCTTCCAAATGTTGTGATGAAATGAACACCCTACATCATCAGCCATCCAATGAAACTCTGAAAGCATGTAGACTATCCCACCAATTTATTGTGCTTACACACGTTTCATTAATTTTGCAACCGCCCCCTTGCTTGACGCCCTCGTTCATCAACGCATGGACAATCGATTATTGATTTCCCAAAACACAACCCATAGACACAAAATAACCCTTTTTACCCCTGCCACCCATAGGGCCTATTATGGTAGACAAACATGACTAATAAAATAATTTTATAATCCGCAACATCAACCGCCCGCCCATCCGGTGGGTTTTCAATTTAGCTTCCCTCCCCTTTGCTAGAATCGATCCCATTTTCCTGCTCATCATCATCGCCGTTGTTCGAAACTAATGGATGATGGTCGGCGCTCGCAACCCATCAAATTTCGACAACTAAGGTTTTCCGTACGTTCTAATGGCTCCGGCGTGACTTATTCTCACACCCGGTTCATACCCACCGGAGCTTAGGGCTAGGTTCTGGGATGTGATGGGCATAAATATATGGATGCATGCATAACTATCTATGCTGAAAGTTGCTCCTGTGCTGTTTCAACTAGCGTTCGCACAGAAGTAATCAGTCATAGCGGGGTTGTGGAGAGGTCATTAAACTTCGTTTTGTTACGAGTGAAGTTAATTTTGAATTCTAGTAGAAGCCGAGTGAAATTGGAAAACAAATGATGAAGATCTTCGGCGGTTTCCGGGTTATAAGTCTTAGCTGTAGTGTTTTGCGATATCTTCGGATTGACTCAGGAGCAATTAAACACGCGTTGTCTCGTTTCCGAATGCCTTGTAACCGACAGAGACGACTAAGACAGGGTGACAGGGTGGCTATTTCTAGTATATAGTGAGCTATATGCTAAAAAACTATGTAATAGGCCATAGGAACTACTAGTGATAGCTCATAGTTATGATTTGCTGGCCATAGTTTTATGTTGTAGTATAGAGCCGTGTCTGTTGTCGTGTGTACACTCTCCGCTAGTTTCTATGTTTATAGTTTCTAGTAGGCTATGAACTATTCCATCCGGACGGAATAGTTCATAGTTCGTTGGTCAAAGTTTCAAAGCAAAAATGGACAAGAAAAAGCAATTTCACTACATTGAGCTGTTGGACCAACATCCGGTGTTGTGGGAACCAACAAATCCCGATCACCTGTAGAAGTGTATACTTCAAAGTGAGTACATTATTTTGCTTTGCAATTTCTCATCCGAAGAGAGTCTAGACCAGGGGATTTTGATGCTTTGCTAAGTACTAATTTTTTTGACGATGATAACGTTAAGAGGCAGATTTCGATTACCAGTTCCGATGCCGATCTTTGATTTTGATCCGTTTTGAAACTAGAAAAACCGAGCGGATCGAAACCAAAGTCAGCAGTGCGCAATTTGAAGCGTAATGTCATCACATGATGACATAGCGCTTCTCTAAAACTGCGTCGAAATCGTGTCCGAACCCACGGAACTTAAAAAACCAAACAATCGTGATACTGTTCTAGGTAAATTCACCAACTCGTTGCTGGAGACGTAATGGGCTGAAGACTGCCTTGTATAAAAAATATTCGATGGTTCTAAGGAACTTGAATAACACATTCGAGCAGGCCTATGAAGGGAAAATAATTATCAGAATGTCTCAAGAGCAGCTGATTGTCCCCGCGTTAGAAATGCCATACACCTTCCCCATTATTGGAGCCGAAACAGGCATCTCAGGATCCAAAGATCCTGCATCAGATTTCCTAACAGCAATCGGCAAATATCCCACCATCAATGATCTTCTCTTTGCTCCAACGTGACATACGTAAATTTGTATACAGCATGCATCATAGCCATTAGAATGATGCTGAACTGCTTTTTATAATTTAAGTAATCACCGACGCTCTGTGTAGGGATTTTCATTTTAACGCGCTTTTCGTCTAACGCTGCTACACAATTGGAAAATTGCCATTTTTCTTCAAAATAACGTGAAATCGACAGCCACTTCTTTTCTAAATGACATACGAAATGTAACTAAACCTGTCATTTCAATTTCATTTAATTTTTGCTACTCTAAGAACTGGTACATACGGATAATTTGAAACCTCAAGGCAATGAATTTAATCGATATCCCCCTTCATTGACCTTCTCAGAAGAGCTTCCTTGAACTTCTCCAAAGGACTTCCTTGAACATCCATAAAGAATTTTCCTGAATTTGTGTGAAGAACTTCCCTGAAGTTCCTTTGAAGAACTTCCCTGTAGTTCCTCTGAAGAACTCTGAAGAAACTCTTCGGAACAACTTCCCTAAAATTACCTTCCTGAAATTCTCTGAAGAAATTTCCCAAACTTCTCTACCCGAAGTTTACTGAAGAACATCCCTGAAGTTTTCTGAAGAACCTCCCTGAACTTGTATAAAGAACTACTCTGAGTTTCTGTGAAGAATTTCTCTGAAGTTCCTCTAAAGAGCTTCTCTGAACTTCTATATAGAACTTTCTTGAATTTCTGTGAAGAACTTGCCTGAAGTTCTTCTGAAAACTTCCTTGTAGTTCCTCTGAAGAACGCTGAAGAAACTCCTCGGAAGAACTTCCCTGAAATTTCGTGTCTGAAATTCTTTGAAGAAATTTTCCAAGCTTCTTTCCTCAAAGTTTATTGAAGAACATCCTCGAAGTTTTCTGAAGAACTTCCCTGAACTTCTATAGAGAACTGCCCTGAATTTCTGTGAAAAACTTTCCTAATGTTCCTCTAAAGAACTTCTCTGAACTTCTGTAAAAAACTTTCCTGAATTTCTGTGAAGAACTTGCCTGAAGTTCCTCTGAAATTTTGCCTGTAGTTCCTCTGAAGAACTCTGAAGAAACTTGTCGGAAGACCTTCCCTGAAACTACCTTTCTGAAATTCTCTGAAGAAACTTTCCAAACTTCAGTTCCCGATGTTTACTGAAGAACATCTTCGAAGTTTTCTGGAGAACTCACCTGAAATTACCTTTCTAAAATTCTCCGAAGAAATTTCCCAAGCTTCTCTCCCTGAAGTTTACTGAAGAATATCCCCGAAGTTTTCTGAAGAACTTCCCTGAACTTCTGTTAAGAACTACCCTGAATTTCTGTGAAAAACTTTCCTTAAGTTCCTCTAAAGAACTTCTTTGAACTTCTGTAAAGAACTTTCCTGAATTTCTGTGAAGACCTTGCCTGAAGTTTCTCTGAAAACTTCCATGTAGTTCCTCTGAAGAACTATGAAGAAACTCGTCGGAAGACCTTCCCTGAAATTACCTTTCTAAAATTCTCTGAAGAAATTTTCCAAACTTCTCTCTCCGAAGTTTACTTTAGAACATCCCCGAAGTTTTCTTAAGAACTTCTTTCAACTTCTATAAAGAACTACCCTGAATTTCTGTAAAAATTTCCTTGAAGTTCCTCTGAAGAGCTTCTCTGAACTTCTATAAAGAACTTTCCTGAATTTCTGTGAAGCCTTGCCTAATGTTCCTCTGAAAACTTCCTTGTAGTTCCTCTGAAGAACTCGGAAGAAACTCCTTGGAAGAGCTTCCCTGAAATTACCTTTCTCAAATCCTCTGAAGAAATTTTCCAAACTTCTCTCTCCGAAGTTTACTTTAGAACATCCTCGAAGTTTTCTTAAGAACTTCTTTCAACTTCTATAAAGAACTACCCTGAATTTCTGTAAAAAATTCCTTGAAGTTCCTCTGAAGAACTTCTCTGAACTTCTATAAAGAACTTTCCTGAATTTCTGTGAAGCCTTGCCTGATGTTCCTCTGAAAACTTCCTTGTAGTTCCTCTGAAGAACTCGGAAGAAACTCCTTGGAAGAGCTTCCCTGAAATTACCTTTCTCAAATCCTCTGAAGAAATTTTCCAAACTTCTCTCTCCGAACTTACTTAGTTTACTGAAGAACACCCCCGAAGTTTTCTGAAGAACTTCTCTGAACTTCTTTAAAGAACTACCCTGAATTTCTGTTAAGAAGTACCATGAATTTCTGTGAAGAACTTCCCTGAACTTCTATTACGAACATTCCTGAATTTCTGTGAAGCCCTTGCCTGAAGTTTCTCTGAAAACATAGCTGTAGTTCCTCTGAAGAACTCTGAAGAAACTCCTCGGAAGAACTTCCCTGAAATTCTCTGAAGAAATTTCCCAAACTTCTCTGCAGAGTTATCTGAAGTTCTCTGAAAAACTTCCCTAAACTCTTGTGAAGAAATTTCCCGAACTTCTCGGAAGAACTTCCCTATCGTTCCTTGAAAAACTTCCTTGAACTTTTCTAATGAACCTCCCCGAATTTCCCTAAAGAACTTCCATTAACTTCTCTGAAGAGCTCCCATGAACTGCTCTGAAGAATTTCGCTGAACTAGTAATCTGGATCTTCATAACCCAACTCTTTCAGCAGATTAGCCTCAATTTCCGTGCCCCCAAGACGAGCAATCCATGAATTTGTCCAGACTTTGCGAGTTTTTCGTTTTATCCGCCTTTTCAAAATGATGTACGCAGCAACTGCAGCAATTTTTCATTGTCTGTCCATAGCTACCGAATGGCCCATGTAATTTCCCAAATTTATTTTTTAAAAGTTCGCAACTAAATATATGCGACAAAGAATATCAATCGTGTGTACACCGAAAAATGTTAAGTGATAGCTACTACATAGCTACTATTACTTCATAGGTCATATTTTTGCAAAACTGTTGCTCGAGAACTATGAAATAGATATCTATATAACGGCTATATCATATACACTTAAAAATTATGAATTTTACACGAGACCTTATCCATGTTTGTAAATACTCCGGGAACGTAAAGTCGGGGAATGTAATAGTCGGGGAACGTAAAAAAAGATTTCGTGTAAAATTTTGTCTCCTGAAACTGAAACATACGCAATTCGACTTTTTCAACACATTCTTATGCGCTAAAGGACGCTTGCATGTGTCGGTCTCAGGGATAGAAATTTACACGAGATTTTAGTACTGTGTAGATTTCAAGCGCCGTGTGGCGGCACTTTAATGCCTTGTTCAGACTACAGAGTTATAACATGATATAACGGTTGTCAAATAATTTCAACAAGAAATTCGTCATCAAAATAGGCTTATAACATGTTATAACTGCTCAGTCTGCCCTGTGTTTAATATTACGTTCGCACTACTGCTTATATTTGGTGATATAGAGTATCTTGATATCAGCAATTATACATCTAGTTTTCACTGGAAAAAATGTACATGTCATTTGATATCAAGATACTCTATATCACGTAATATAAGCTGTAGTGCGAACGTACTATAAGGCTGTGTCTCAATTCGTGAATTAATTTTAATTCTCACTTAAACTTGACAGATGGAAAAAAATCGATTACGTTTGCTACTCGAGCTGACTTATTTCTGACAGGTGGGAAGTCAACTTTGACAGACATCGTATCGAAAGTTTGTCGATCAATTACGAAGGGATTTTAATCGATTTATAGACTATTTTCCATCTGTCAAGTTACCGAAAAATTAAAATTAATTCATGAATTGGAACACCACTTAAGTATTTTCAAGATGATAATGTTGAGAGAGAACTCTAGGCAGATCACGATTCTACGAGTTCCGATGTTCAACATTTGATATGACCTTTGACAACGACGTACAATTCCCCGTTTAGGAATCTGAAAAACAGAGTGAAACGAAACCAAAACCAATGCGGAATTTGGAGCATGAAAAGTCATCATATGATGAGATGGCGCTTCTCTCGAAGTGCGCTGAAATCACCGGCAACTAAAGTTTGCATTAAAAATAATGGACTTTTTTTTTCGGATGGTGATAAAAAAAAGCTGAGACAGATAATTGCTTTTGTTAAATTTACCATGGACTTGGGTACCGCATCGATATTGAGCCGCTGCATCTCCTCCAACGAGGAGGCGAATGAACCGCGAATTGCACCAGTTGCTGGGAGAACCTCCCATCGTACACATCGCAAAAATCGGTCGACTACGATGGGCTGGGCATGTCGTAAGAATGTCGGACGACAGCCCTGTGAAAATGGTTCTCGAAAACGAACCGACAAGTACAAGATGAAGAGGCAACGAGCAAGGTGGATCGATCAGGAGCGACCTGCGGACCCTCCGCAGACAGCGAGGCTGGCGAGTGACAGCCATGGACCGAATAGAATGGAGACAACTTCTGTGTACAGCAGAGGCCACGCCGGCCTTATTCTGATTGGTAAGGTAAGTATCTCCTCCAACGATCGCTTCGAGTAGTGGGCCGACGCCAGATCTGGCCAGAACACCGCACTTGCCCTTGTGGTATTTCTTGATGAACGATGAACCTCCGGCAGGCATTTCGTGCTATAAATTTCCCCGTCAGTCACAGCAGCACCTTCTTTGGGGAACTTGGTGTGTGAAATGAACTTCACCTCGGAGCTCACTTCATTCGTCGGGGAAGTAAAATGACCAAAGTCTACGCTCCGTACAAAATTTCAAAAAAAATTACGGAGAGAAGTCTACGAGGGGGGAGGGGGGTCTGATATTTTCAAGAATTCCGCTACTAAGTGGAGTTTCAACCCACCATCTGCGCCCCATTTCGGTGGGGCTTGGGAACGACTCGTAAGGTCGGTAATGATTGCTATGGAATCGTTATGCAGCGAAAGGAACCCGAGCAATTGTGAACTCCAGACCTCTCACGTTTATACCCCTTGAGAACTCCAATCAGGAAGCGCTGACACCGAACCACTTCCTCTTACTAAGTTCAAATGGAGTCGTACAACCTCCAAGAGCACTGGCTGAGCCGACGAAGGTAACCCGTACAAATTGGAATATGACTAGACAACTCGTTGACCAGTTTTGGAGACGGTGGGTCATTGAATACCTGCCGTCCATTGCCCAACGAACTAAATGGTTTGACGAAGCGGAAGCACTCAAAGTGAATGATCTGGTGGTGATAGTGAACGACAACCAGCGCAACGTGTGGACTAGGGGACGTGTTCTGTCCGTGGTCAAGGGAAGCGATGGACGTATTCGTCAAGCGTGGGTGCAAACAACGGGTGGAGTTTTCCGGCGTCCGGTCTCGAAGCTGGCAGTGCTGAAAGTGCAAGCTAACTGTAACGTTGAATCGGTAGCGGAACCGGAAGGACGTCACGACCCCTCGGTTGGCGCAACATATCGACGAGGATCACACAGAAATGTCATGAACTGTCAATCCTCACAGTGACAGGAGCAGAACGAACGGAAGAAGAACAGTTGGACAAAAAACGACAGGTGAAAGTTTAGGAGGAAGACGTAAATTAATGAATTATAATTTTTTGAGTGACTAGTGGTTTTTTTCTTGAACGGTGCAGGAATTTACGGTAGAGATCGTGTTTCGCAAGGAATTCGCTCGATATCTGGTAGGATATTCATATTGTTTATTGAAACTACTTAAACTAACTGCGAAATATATATTTAGGAGAGTCGCGAGCATCTGTGATTGTAATTCATGGAGGTTATAGCACTGATTTTTTGGGGTCAGCATACTAGAAAGATCAGATTGTAAGTCACATGGTAATTAATATTATTACACTATTTAAACAAAATAAAATTTGTTCAGCTTTAAGAACTCGGCAAACAACAATTGCGGTTCTCTATCGAGGTCCGAAACATCTATCCAATAAGTGGTGGTATGCCTTGTTCAGACTACAGAGTTGTAACATAATATAAGGGTGTTATAAAAATTATCAACACGAAAAACGCCATCAAGATAGTCTTGTATCATGTTACAACTCCGTACACGCTAAGAAAAAGTACCCAGCGGAGCAGTTAAGTGTAATGGGTAGCCAACTGTTTCATGTTTACCTACCGTTGGGTACAAGTTACTTACTTTTGAGTCAAATTTTACCCAATACTAAGTTATTTGAACCCAACGGTAGGTAAACATGATTATACTCAAAGGTGGCTTCTCCACACTTAACTGCTTCGCTGAGTACTATTTTTCTTGAGTGTGTAGTCTGAACAAGGCATTGCTGCTTTGATCTTGATAAAACGTCAAATGCTATCTAGTGTGCCATATCTCATGTTTCTCTAAATTTAAAACATAAAATATCTGTCAGAAGGAAATCAGTCTTGCATTTCTGCAGTGCTGTTGTTTTTGATTTTAGGATCCCAGTGATTGTTATTTTGATTACCAGCGGAAGTATCGTGTTAGCAACTTCTATTTTAATCATATAGGTGATACGATGCGTGTCTACGGCGGCCCTTCATTTCAAAGAACAGGAGGTAATTGCAGTCAGTTTTTAGTTTATTAAATACATGAATTAATTTTTTTCATACATCTTCCTGCCTTCTATTTTGAGCCCACATCCTATCTATCTTATCTAACATACATAAACAAACCGATCGCACATCGACCCTACCTAAATATGCAAACCCTCTATTCGCCAAATCGGTACTGAACCAGAAAGCAATTCCCTATTCAGACAAGTGCTTTCAACCTTTTGCCATGTCAATCGAGGCTCATTGCATTGAATATTTTCAAAATACTTGAATAACTTCAAAGTAATTTTCACCTCGTTAGGGAGACAATATGCAAAATGCGGCTAGTTGTCCTCAATCAAAATTTCCATCTTTAGTATTATTGTGGCTGTTGACAATCCCATTTTGCAGCCAAAATAGACTTCTAAATGTTTCTCTGAATCAATCGCTGTCAAAACTCATTCAATCTAGAATTCTTATCCCTTTCTCCCGCTTTTGTTAGAAATTTATACAGAAAAAAATGTATGGTAAAAGCGTAAAAACATGCTCTCTTCATAACCATTTATGAAATTAGTGCATGCCCCAGCTCTTTGTTGCTAAAATGTAACCCAATTTAAACAAAGATTAAGAATGTTTCTTTTTATGGTTGTATAGAACAGGTATGCAAAGCGCTTATTAGCTGCTTCCTGATATTTTCATTTGGAAAGCGCCTTGCCTAGTAGCGAATCAATAGTTGCTCCGGAGATTTTCGTAGTTTACAATATCAACATTTGATTTCCACCGTTTCAACCATTTCTCTCGTCCATATTCCTCTATACTATCCGCTTCCCAAACCAAACATTTCACGCCAATCAACAATTTTCCTGCACAGCTTCAACAAACTTACGTGAAACAAACATTCCCAAGATCGAGGATTCTGCCGAGAAATTCAAGACGACCACATTTTTATTGGCCCAATATGAACGTACATCAGCAGCAAGAGAGCTGGCTCTTCTTCGGGTCAATATGGACCTGAGAAGGACTAGACTCCCCGCCCCGGACTTGGGAACAAAAAACCAACAATCATCAGTCTAGTCTCGTTCCATTTCGATACATTCTGCTCCCCCATCCTCCGACGAACCCCATAAAACAGCCGGAGCACGTCTCGAATGCTTCCTGCCCCAGATCTCGCATCGCATGCATGCCAAGGAAACCAGCAAAGAAGTCCTGGGTGAGAACGGTCAAGCAAACCGGCTTGTGGGGAGATCCTTTCGGATTATGTGAACACGAGCAGATTGTTCGGTGTGTTGCTGCCGTTGATCCGGACCGGAGACCCAGCCGAAAGGCCAAAAGCCGAGTGCAAAAGGAACTCACAAAAACACAACAAATGACCGTACAATTGATTTAAGTTAAAAGGATACACCTCTCCCGTTTGCAAAAGAGGGAAAAGTGATGATTGGGGTTCGGATCCGGTTTTGTTTTTCAAGTGGGGCTCGGTCGACGAGAGCAAAAGGAAAAAGGATATCATCGTCGTCATCATCTCGAGATGGAAAATAAGTTTTCCCAACTCGACTATTTCGGTTCAGTGCGAGTGCCAATAAAGCTCCTCTGGCTGGATTCATCTTCAGGCTGGTACATTTGCCGGGAGAAGTTTCCAATTGGCTCTTCCGAAGGGGGGGTGGGAGCGAATTCAAATCATGTTCATTCAATATACGTGCTGCCATAAATAAGATTCCGATCTCGAGATCCATTCAATTCTATCAAGCGGTAAAATTGAATAATTGGATGGATTATGTTGGTGCTGTGCTGTGCAAAGAGTTAAGGATGCTTCTTGGTGTTTGGGTTCGAAAAAGTTTTCCGTTGAGTGGAAAACCGAAGGTTAAATGCAGAAATCCACACCGCTCACAGATGCAGTCATGTTTGATAAGAAACGGATTCGGGGATATCGGGTTCCCAAAGTGCGGAAACCACCTGAGCCTAGTAGGCAATGCAACGTAAAGCACACACTTGCAGATGAAGGTCCGTTGAAATGATAATTGGTGCACTAATCGATGATAAAATGCAAGAAATATGAGTTTAATGCGCCATTTTAGGTAGCAAAATGATATTACATGGAAAATGGTTCAGCAGATTCTTGACCATTTTCTTATGGTACAGAGACCTGGATAAGGGATGAGAAACTTATCGTGGGCAATTTCCTAGTTGTTTTTGTTGATGCCTCTAGTACCTCACGATGCTCAGCAAGCCAGATCACTGTCATTTGTTTTCTCTCTGTTGTTTTGAAAATTTGATATCAAACAAACCGTTTGTTACTATATGAACTCACGTGCGAATTGAATCCGAATTTTAACGCGAATTACAGCAATCTAAGAGATTAACGGTATACATTGTTCAGTGATGTGCGGTCTAATGTAGCATCTAATAAATTAGAAGGATGAAGTTATTTAGACGAGTTTAGGATAAAAAAATTTCGAGCTACCTGAAACCCCTGGCTTTGGTCAATACTTGAGGTAGTATAACTTCAACTGGTCTGGATCTTTACCACTTTTGAAAAGAAACACACTAGTGTTGTCAGATCAGTGGTAATGCAGCCCATAAGTGCTTCTGAAGTTTCTCCAGTAGTTGCTAGAAGAACATCCAGTAGAGCATCATAAAGCCTGTCCACGTTCAATTTCGGACACCAAAATAAAATCAGCAATACAAATTTACACATAATAAAATCGAATGTTTATTTCACAATAGAAGAGTTATACGTACATCAGAAATAGTTAATCAAGATGTTAATCTTTCTTTCTGTAAAGTTCTCAAACTTGCTGTGGTACACCCGCCTTCTCTTGAAATCATCGGTACCATTTTCTTTCTTCTTAGTTTCGAAGAGTTCCCGCTTAACTAGAGCCCAGTACTTTTCTATTGGGAAACGTTCTGGACAGCTTGGTGGATTGGTTGTTTTCGGCACGTATTTACCCTTTGGAACCCAGGACGGATTTCACATAGTGACAAGAAACCAAAACAGAACTGGAGACGTTTGGAGACGATAGCAACTGCTGTTGCAGACATTCTTTCTCGTACACAATCTTAGTGCCGGTAGGGACGAAACTTTTAGATTTTCGAAGTGAAGTGGTGCTCACGCACATAACACCTCTCCTTCGAAGTAATACTGCCAGGTGGTGCCGGAGGAGAATACAGGTGAAAGCGAGCCTAGGAGAGTGTTTTTAGTGGATAGGTACATACGTGAATCCCACTCAGCGCCAAATTTGTTAAAGGTTGTACTAAAAAAAAAAAGCAACAGACAAAAATGATCACCAAAAATTCATGTTAAGTCATGTGAAACTCACAGAGACTATATAAACACATATTAGCTATGTTTTTGCAAAGTTGGTTTATTTAACCTTTTTTCCTTGGCTTAATGCCACATTTTGGACTTAATCTCAACCTTCTAATCATTTGCGCCATCTTTCTTACACACTTTCATTCAATCTTTCTTCAAAGCCTTATCGTTTTTGAACATCTTCCACGTGTTCTGGAGTTTTCCCTTCATAATCATCCAGATTTTTTCTATCGGGTGAAGCTCTGGCCATTTTTTAGCAGATTGGCCTCCATCGGCACAAAAGCAACATCGTTGGTTTCGCATAATGGCATCACCGGTTTCGCATAATGGCATGATGCCATATACGTCCAAAACTGAGTGTCATCTTTGTGGGACCGGAGGAAGAGCAGCAAGCGCTTCTGGAGGCATTCTTCTTCATATATTTGTCCGTTGATGGTGCCGGTTGGCAAATTTGTCGACTTTATGCTTCCGGAATTTCTCCGGAACATTCAGGCGGGACGTGCCGATGAAAAACTCCAGGCCAGAGATCTGCTTGGCATCCGCTTTAATGTACGTCTCGTCGTCCATTACGATGCATTTCGGCTTCACCAACTCTCTGTTTATCGGTTCGGTTAACCGCTTTCCTTAGCTTAAAGACATGAAGTCCGGCCCACTTCATTGTCTACTGGACGAACCAGATGGAAGAATTGACCTTGTTGTCCAGGTTCCGAATCGGACGGTTCGGATTGTGCTTGAACTAATCCCTCACCTTCCTTGTGTTCACAGGGTCGGTCATCTTCGCTTATCTTCCCCTGCCAGCTCGCCGCTGAAACGGTCGAATTGTCGATTTCCAACTGTTTCGCGATCCACCTGAGGGACTGGCCTGGGTTTTCCACGTCGAAGCACTTCTTGCTTGGAAGCCATCTCGATAACCACTTGACAGATTCTGACGAAATTTTGAACACATGTAAACATTACACTCTAGACTACTTTTACCCAAAATTTCATTTTACCCATGCAATGAAAAGTTATACACAAAAGAAAACGTTGCATTTTTTTCGAGTACAATCTTTATCTAAGGTTTTCTAAGGCTGTGTGCCAGTTCACGAATTAATTTTTATTTTCACCTAAACTTGACAGCTGGAAAATAATCGATTAAGTCTGCTACTCGAGCTGACTTATTTCTGACAGACGGCAACTCCATTTTGACAGACACCTTATCAAAAGTTTGTTGATCAATAACAAAGGGATTTTAGTCGATCAATCGAGTATTTTCCATATGTCAAGTTTAGGTAAAATTTAAATTTATTCGCGAACTGGTACACAGCCAAAACTGTCCTAGCGTTTGGCGTTTCAACCTTATTCCTTTGGAAATTAGCTTATGGCTTGTTCTACACTTAGTGTTCTTAATTTCCTTTCCACAGTTATTTATATAGAGCTTTCGATGCCAGGTACCATTGTTGCATTAGTTTCATTGTGTGGTAAGTACAATCATACCCTATGCCCAAGAAGTTGAGAAATTTTCCTTAAGGGCCAGTTTATAAACCACGTAGACTTAGTTTTGAAAATCTCAGAATCCTCCTCGTAGACATTTCTCCATATTTTTTTAAAATTTTGTAAGGAGCGTAGACTTTGGCCAAACCGCCCCTTCCCCCCAGAAAAGTCTACGTGGTTTATGAATAGTCCCCAACGAAAAATTCCTAGACCGGGAATCGAGCCCAGCTACCTCCAGCATAGTGTTGCTTTGTCGATTTCCGTCTGAGCTAAAGGAGGACCCAAAGTCTGTTCAGCTATGATGAAATTTCCAACCGAAGAAAGACAAAATAATTAAGTTAAACTGTATTCTATGAGAAGACAAGGTTTCCCAGGGTCAGCGGGTGTGTAGACGAATCTCACTTCAGAATATAGGCAGACCGGTTCTTTGGATTTGCGCAATTGGATGAAATCTTTAGTGGGTCTATCAATGCGTACAGAGTTGCTCATCTGATCTATCACTAGTTGCTCTCAGGCCTGGGAGATCGCCTGCTCGATGCTTAGCAGTTGCCTACCAATGGATTCAACCAACTCGAGGTGCACGGTATCGTGCGATCGGAACTACTTATTACGAATGCTTGTTGCTTGACTTAAATGCCATCGTCACGGATGTGGCGGCTTTGAGCGGCAGGAATGTAGTTGGTGGTATGGACGAACTCCACCATTTGCTCCGGTAACGGAGTATAGGGAAGTTGTTTATCGGAGGTGGCCGTATTGACGCCTGCTTACGGATCGTCAAAAACTCCACACGTTTGGGGCAGGCTCGATTGCTTTTTCGGTTTCGGTAGGGCACCCTCGTCCATCGGGGTACAATCCTTAATGGCGTGCGCTCTGGAAGACTTGCCACACACCGGTTACATGTGGCAGTTTCGGGTTCCGTGGCTGAACGCAAGGCAGTTCCCACTCTGTGTCACATCGTGTTGCTTCGTGTGATATTGGGTCCACTCGACGATAATATTGAAGAGGGATCGCGTTTTCGTCAGGACCACCATTGTGTTGGCACCCTTCATAAGATGTAGAAGGAGATATTCGCTCATCACCATGGGGCCCCAAAGAGTGGTCAGTAATGTTTGCTAGAAATCAAAGATATGAAGAGAAAGTGTTGATAGTTCCGTCAGTGTACGGCAGGTTGTGAAAATTGAATAGAAGTATTGAAAATTGAGTTGGTTCGAGTACTGCTATTTCCAAGCCCTTCGCTCAATTTTCAATACTTCTATGGGAACGTCCATTAATTACGAACGCAGCGATGTCCTTTAACGTGGTGAAGAACGGTGCCTTTTTTTGGCATCTCCTGTACCGGGAGCGCGGCAAACTGGTTGCTCACTAATCGTCGGACGTTAGGGTCCGATGGACCGACGTCGTAATGACGTGGCAGCCTGTCTCCGCGTGTCTCCGCGTGATGATTTTTACGACCCATGGCTACGGAAACTTGGTCGAGCGGGAAAACTTGCAAAACTAAGTACCGTAGAGCGGGGTGACTTCGACCGCCAAGTCCGATATTTATTAAATTTAAAATTATCCTTCTCCAAGTGCCTGAATTATTTAAGCTTTGAACCATAGATATTCAGCATTTATTAGGGTATATAAATGTATTTTGTTTTAGCATTTCTCTATTTCCTTTGCTATAAAAAAATATTTAAAAAAAAATGCTCCTTATGGTACTTTTTACCGAGCCCAACAACAATCATATATTCAAGCAATAAAATGATTTAAAAAAATCGGCAATCACGTTTTCAGATTACTTAAACATTCGTCTCTCTAAGCTAATCGAAAAAATATTAATTTAGTATACATAAACAAATTAATCAATAAAAAAAAAATTTTTGATCGAAAATTAAGAGCAAACGAATAAATGCGACAACCATCTAGAAGTGTTGCATTACCTTCCAATCTGTCAAAGGGTTTGTTTTGTTTTGTTCTGTGTTGGAGAAAAGTTGTGAAACATTTATTTCGACAATTTAATGATAATCTGTACACAAAATTTAAGGTCCATAAAAAACATGAATAATGGGGAGGGTTTTGAAAATGGTCCTTTTTTGCGTGACATAATTAATGAACGTTCCCTGTGCTATTCGGGAGACATCTGCATCAAACGGTTTGCATAAAAATTTGGTGTTTTTTTTATTCATTTAAGCACTTCAAATGGATCAAATTGATTTTGATCGAAGTCATCCCATTATTGAAAATTGGCCGCGGGAATTAAACAATTCTTTTGAAATTCATCTGACATAATAAATTTTTAAAATTTCTGTGTAGTGTTATACTACAGATACCAGTGATCGAAGTCATCCCGCTTTACGGTACCACTGTTCCTTCTGGCATGCTATACTAGTAGATGGGCAAGGGCAGGTAATCGCTGTCAAGCATAGCCGATTCCATACATACATTTTGAGGTTAGATAGTGCCAGATGAAAATAATCATATTCGTGGGATTTATGATTCTTACCCCTCGATGATCGATGGAGTTGGAGAAAGTCGACAACTGATGATTGTCTTGGACGGTGGTGATCCATCACATATCTGGTTACTATGGATAATCACAAATCTCAAATGCGCTTGGTTGGATGCTCTTTCTGTTTGTTTGTTTATACGTATGTATAGGGCATTGCACGGAAAAATTTAACCACACTTTTCACCATAAGAGTATAAGAGATAGCAACAACCGTCGTGTTATCCATCCCTGTTTTTCATACACGAATTTATGAACACATGTACCTGTCAAATCTGAGGTGTGACGTCCCTGTGAAATGGACCATTAGTGTTTGCGTCTGACGATACTTACCGTCCAAACACAATGATAACGGAAACGGAACGGAAAACGGCAATTTTGACAGTTGCTGCAAATGACTTCGAAATGTCCAATTATAATCGGCTTGGATCTAGCCTGTTTTCTTTCCGACAAGCAGGCATACTCAGACCGGGCTTTGCCGTTTTCCGTTTCCGTTATCATTGTGTTTGGGCCATTACTTTGTTTTTAACTTACACTTTCCTAATTTTTGATCGGTCATTCCGCTTGTTTTTACAATCGCACTTGGGAAGCCACGTTTCTTTTTGGTAAAAAGCCCTGGAATGCCAGACGTAAAACTTCAAAAATGAAACAATCGATTATCTGTCAATCAGGTAGTTCCAATCCAGCAAAAGATCTGTCAAAGTGGTATAAACACATTGGTATTCCAGGTGCATAGCTTTTTGTTTGTTCTGTTTACCATCGACCATTAACTTCAAGTTTCGATTGTGAGCAACGATTTATGCTGAAGAGTTTATAATCTCATTTAGCCCGGATAAGCTTTTATCCTATTTGTTGTGTAAGGCACAGGTCAAACATAGGAATAAATAAATTCATTTGGCCCGTTTGAATTTTGTTCTGATAAAAGGGTATTTTCCGCCAGCAAATCGAAGGATGATGTAGAGAATTCTATTCAGCTTACTTTTAAGTAATTAACCGAACTTTCTAGTTCGCATTCATTGTTTAATGTAATAGTGTTGCTCATAACTGTACGTGTACTTAAAAAAGTAGAACAGTAGTTTAACATGTATTGTGAACTTTTGCGCTGATTTAAAGTACGGTTAGTACTTTGATTGAACTTTGTGTTAGAGATTTATTGAAGTTCAAAGCCAACAAACAACATATGAACTTGAAAGTTGAGTTGAATGGCAACAAGAAACTTTTAAAGGGTGTTTCGATCAAAATTTGGTCGTCTTAAACTGGACGCATTTTCTTTCATCGTGCATTAACAAATTTTGCACACCCTTCATTTTGATGATGTGTGCGTGTAGCATCATGCATAAATTTATTTGTACAACATCACATTTAGGATAAGACATAATCAACAATAGTACGCCACAATACTCGGTTTGCAGCTGTCGCTTTCTAACCTCGGTCACGTCCAATGCTTGCCAGATCACGCTCCACCTGGTGCGCCCATCTTGCTCTCTGTGCTCCACACCTTCTTGTGCCCACCGGATCCGCAGCGAACATCAACTTTGCAGGGTTGTTGTCCGGCATTCTTGCAACATGCCCTGCCCACCGTATCCTTCCGGCTTTGGCCACCTTCTGGATGCTGGGTTCGCAGTAGAGTGCAGCGAGCTCGTGGTTCATCATTCGCCGCTACACACCGTTCTTCTGCACACCGCCTTAGCACGCGTCTCTCGAAAACTCCGAGTGCTTACAGGTCCTCCTCGAGCATGGTCCATGTCTCGTGTCCGTAGAGGACCACCGGTCTTATTAGCGTTTTGTACATGGTGCATTTGGTGCGGGGGTGAATCTTTTTAGACCGTAGTTTCTTCTGGAGCCAGTAGTAGGTACGACTTCCACTGATGATGTGCCTTCGAATTTCACGACTCGTATTGTTGTCAGCCGTCATTAAGGATCAGAGGTAGACAAATTCCTCTACCACCTCGAAGATATCCCCGTCTATCGTGGCATTACTTCTCAGGTGGATCCGGTCGTGTTCGGTTCCGCCTAACAGCATGTACTTTGTTTTCGACGCATTCACCACCAGTCCGACCTTTGCTGTTTCTCGTTTCAGGCGGGTGTGCAGCTCTGTCGCCGTTCTAAATGTTCTTGCGATAATGTCCATGTCGTCCGCAAAGCGCACAAATTGACCAGATTTCGTGAAAATCGCACCCCGACTGTTGAGCCCGGCTCGTCGCATTACACCTTCCAGAGCGATGTTCAATAGTAGGCATGAGAGTCCGTCACCTTGTCGCAGTCTCCGACGAGATTCGAATGAACTGGATAGTTCACCCGAAATCCTTACTCAGTTTTGCACACCGTCCATCCCAGGAAAGCTGTTCTCGTGCATAATTTTCCATAGCTCTGTGCGGTCGATACTGTCGTATGCCGCATTGAAGTCGATGCACAGGTGATGCGTTGGGACCTGGTATTCACGGCACTTCTGGAGGATTTGCCTTACGGTGAAGATCTGGTCCGTTGTCGATCGGCCGTCAATGAAGCCGGCTTGATAACTTCCCACGAACTCATTCGTTTTAGGTGACAGACGACGGAATATGATCTGGATTATTACTTAATAGGCGACATATAGAATTGTGATCGCTCTTAAGTTCTCACATTCCAAATGATTGCCTTTTTTATGTATGGGGCAGATAACCCCTACCTTCCACTCCTCCGGTAGCTGTTCGGTTGCCCAGATCCAGGCTATCATCCGTTGCAAGCAGGTGGCCAACTTTTCTGGGCCCATCTTGATAAGTTCAGCTGCGATACCATCTTTACCAACTGCTTTTTTTGCTTGAGCTGGTGGATGGCATCCTCAAATTCCCTCAGAGTGGGAGTTTTCCTTCCTCTGCTGCACTGACGTAGTCGTTGCTTTGGTCTCCCATGCCTACATTCTCCACGCCATTCAGGTGCTCATCGAAGTGCTGCTTCCACCTTTCGTTCACCTCACGTCCGTCCGCCAGGAGGCTCCCATCTTTATCTCTGCAGATTTCGGCTCATGGCACGAAGCCGTTGCAGGATGCGTTGAGCTTCTGGTAGAACTTCCGTGTTTCTTGGGAATGGCACAGAAGTTCCATTTCCTCGCGCTCCGCTTCTTCCAGGCGGCGTTTTTCTCCCGAAAGACGCGGGTCTTCTGTTTCCGCTTCTGCTTATAACGTTCCACGTTCTGTCGGGTCCTTCAATGCAGCATTACCGCCCGCGCTGCAATATTCTCCTCCAGAATCGCTCTGAACTCCTCGTCGAACCATTCGTTCCGTCGACTCCGTTCCACGTGCCCGATGGTACTCTCGGCCTCGTCGTTGATGGCTGATTTTACTGTACTCCAGCAGTCCTCTAGAAGGGCCACATCGAGCTCGCCCTCGTCTGGCAACGCTGTCTCGAGATTCTGCGCGTATGCTGAAGCGACATCCGGTTGCTTCAGTGGCTCTAGGTTGTACCATGGCGGTCGCCGGTGTCTTATATTGTTGATGACGGAAAGTTTTGGGCGCAGTTTCATCATCACAAGGTAGTGGTCGGAGTCGATGTTAGCGCCACGATAGGACCTGGCATCGATAATGTCGGAGAAGTCCCGTCCGTCAATCAGAACGTGGTGGATTTACGATTCCGTCTGCTGTGGTGATCTCCAGGTGTACCGATAAGGGATGCTGTGTTGGAAATATGTGCTACGAATGGCCATGTTCTTTGAGGCGACAAAATCAATGAGTCGTAGGCCGTTTAAGTTCGTCAGCTGGTGGGCGATGAACTTTCCAATCGTCGGTCTGAATTCCTCCTTCTGGCCTACTTGAGCGTTAAGGTCTCCTATCATGATCTTGACGTCAAGGCTTGAGCAGCGGTCGTACTCACGTTCGAGCTGCGCGTAGAATGCGTCCTTGTCATCAGCAGTGCTTCCGGAGTGAAAGCTGTACCCTTGATTATGCTGAAGTTGAAGAATCGGCCCTTGTTCCTCAACCTGCACATTTCTGATTTTCCGTTGCAGTTCTTTTTTACGGCTGGCTCGCATGGCCGGACACCAGCCCCCTACTTTCCGGAGGACCATAGTGCACAGTTGAGCTTAGAGTCCTTTCTTGGCACTTGGACGTAGATCAGTCGCCCCTAACATGGGGGATAGACGCTGTTGTGAGACGCTCCTCCAGGAGTACAGACGCGCAGGTTTGCAAAAGCAACCCCCTCTTCCCTGTTAGCCTACGACCAAAGTTCCCACCGGGGTTGGTTACCTGATCTTCCCTAAGGTTGCTCGCAGCCCAGACGGAACCACGGGGAGGTAGGGATAGGAGTTACTGAATAAGAGGCTAAGGACCACTAAATGGAGTCTACTTTCAACCTGCAGGTACGTGAAGTACCAGTGGTACGCATTGTTCAGTCATCTACCAACTGTATAGCATCATGCCTCTATTTTGATTTTGAGATTAGAACTTCAGTTATCAAGATGTCGTCGAAGGAAAAGAAGCAACGCATCAAAATTTGCACGTGCATGGCGAAAATCCAAACTACACCGGTAACCAATAAGCATTAGCATATGCAGTAAATCAACCCTCTACCTGCATTTCAGATGCTACAAGCATTACATTAGCATTATATCAGCATCTTAAATGCTATCGGTGGTAAAGCTGAATTTCAAATGCTATTTAAATGCTTGTAGCCTGTAATAAGCATTTCGTATGCAAAATAGCATTAATGAAGCAGGCAAATCACAACATCCCTGGATTCAGGAAATAGAGAGCCTACTACGAAATCGTCCAATACACCTTTGTTGGATTCCTGGTCACGCTGGTATCCGTGGCAACGAAGAAGCAGATCGTCTCGCAGGTGAAGCGCGGAATAGTCCGCCGCTTGATGTCGCTATCCCTAGGATTGACGCTACGAAAGCAATGGACCAAGCTATCCGACAGCAGTGGGAAGAACGTTGGGCGCAAATGAGGGACGTGAAACTGCGGGAGGTAAAGGCTGAGACAAAAAAATGGTTCGATCAAAACAATTCTTCTGACCAGCGAGTACTCACTCGCCTACGCATTGGCCATACAAGGCTTACGCACGAATTTCTATTGAAGAAATCAACTCCACCAGTATGTGATTGTTGCGGCACGGTTGTGGATGTCCGCCACATAATCTTGCACTGCAAAAAATTCGAAGCAGCTAGAACGAAGTACGATATCGATCCGACCAACCTGAATGCGGCGCTATGTAACGAAGATGACAACGAAAAACGATTGCTGAAGTTCCTGCATGAAATTAATGTGTATCGAAGCTTGTGAGAAGAAGAAAGATAAAAAAGTGAGAGGCCAAGAAAAAGAATATTTAACAGGAATTATCGGAGGTCTGAAAGTGTCTGAAATGAAGCAGGATGACGAAGAAGTAAAATAAAAATTGGAAAGTTGGAAAGAACATGAAAATACAGTGAAAGATCAGAGAAATGGAAGAAAATAAGCGGAAGAAGAGAGGTGTTAAAAGAGAAATGGATGAAGAGAAGTGGAGGGAGAGAAGGAGAAGAAGAGAAGCGGAAGAATGGAAATAGAAGACCGGAAGCAGTAAACCGGAAGGGGAGCGGAAGAGAAGAAAGTTTGAAGAAGAAAAGTGGAAGCAGTGAAGTGGAAGAAAAAGAGTGCAAGAAAAGAAATGGAAGAAGAGAAGCAGAATCAAAGATACGAAAGTATAACTGTGGATAAAAAGAAGCGGAAAAAAACGAAAGAATTGAAGCAACACAAGAAAACCAAAAGAAGAGAAACAGAATAAGAGAAGCGGTATATGAAAAACGAAGGCAGATTAGCTGAAGAAATGAAACGGGAGGAGTTAACCGGAAGAGTAGAATCGGAAGAAGAGAAGCGGAAGCAGAGAAGTGGAAGAAGAGAAGCGGAAGAAGAGAAGCGGAAGTAGAGAAGCGGAAGAACAGAAGCGGAAGAAGAGAAGCGGAAGAAGAGAAGCGGAAGAAGAGAAGCGGAAGAAGAGAAGCGGAAGAAGAGAAGCGGAAGAAGAGAAGCGGAAGAAGAGAAGCGGAAGAAGAGAAGCGGAAGAAGAGAAGCGGAAGAAGAGAAGCGGAAGAAGAGAAGCGGAAGAAGAGAAGCGGAAGTAGAGAAGCGGAAGAATAGAAGCGGAAGAAGAGAAGCGGAAGAAGAGAAGCGGAAGAAGAGAAGCGGAATAAGAGAAGCGGAAGAAGAGAAGCGGAAGAAGAGAAGCGGAAGAAAAGAAGCGGAAGAAGAGAAGCGGAAGAAGATAAATGGAAGAAGAGAAGCAGATGAAGAAAAAGCGGAAGAAAAGCATCAGAAGAATAAATGCGGAAGACGAGAAGCGAATGAAAATGAGCGCAAGAAGAAAAGTGGAAAACGCAAAACGGAAGAATAAAATAGAAAAAAAACGAATAAGATTAAGCAGATAAGTAGAAGTGGAATCAGAGAAAAGGAAGAAAGAAAAAAAAATGGATGAGAGAAACGGAAAAGATGAAGAAAAAGAAGAGAAGAGAAAGAAGAGAAGCAAAAGATAATTGGAAGAATATTGGCGGAAGAAAACATACGGAAGAGGAAAAGCTGAAGAAGAGAAGTGGAAAAAGCGGAAGTATAGAAGCCGAAGAAGAGTTAAAAAAAATGAGAAAAAAATCAGTGGGGTTGTGTACAAGACACGACCGGTTGACGTAGACTACGTTAAACCAAGTGATGCATTATAATGTCAGGGAAATTCTGTGTGGTTATTATTAGCGTTAAAAGTGTTTCTATTATTCGTGCCGGTCGCTTACCCTTACCGATAGAAGCAGTTTAAGTCACAATATGACGGGTGCTGCTCTTATGGGACATTAGACCAGCGTTTTGAAGCCAGTAAGTAAGAAAATTCTATTGTACACTCTTTATAACTCTTTGGTGGCCCTGAAAAGGGCCTTTTGGTTTAAATGATGACACGGTCACGGTTGCACGTTTTACGATGGACTATCTTTAAGGCCTAGAAGATAGTTAAGGATCTGTAAGGGAATATAAAATTATTTAATTAATGATAGTTTTGCTCATTCTTATAATCATAATCACTTAACATTACTAAATGTTTATTCGTATGTCATACTGTGCCTGAATGGCCTGCATCTTGGAATTTTCACCATCGCCGGAACCATCAACAATGTTTTGCATCGTTTGGGGGATTTCAGTAACGACAGGCAGCGGAGGAAATTCTATAATACGCACATTCAAACATATATTTTGACTGATACCTTGTCTCCTTTTCAACATTCACCATTTAAATGTCATACCATTCGGATCATTTGTATACAATCTGAGTTGTAGTATGCATTTGCATAATTCAACTTCAAAGATTCAAAGAATTAGAATTTAGGCAATTTTAGCAATTCTGGATTTCAAGGGTAATAATAAACATTGAAATACTCTAGAATTCAAATTACGATAAAATTCGTTATTAGAAAATATCCGGCAGGTTTAGTGATTGTTATGAAAACACAATAATCAATTACAACATTTTCAAATGTGTAAGCGTCTCTAAAAATGTTCAAAGTTTAGGAAGTTTTATCAAACAGAATATAACAAAAATTATCTTGCAGTTGTTGTAAGGTTATATATAATTATATAGGGTACATGTCCCTTGGCTTTGTCGATTATGTAGCGCACGATTACAGTTTTAACTATAACTCATACAATAATTTAGCTAGAAACGATATTCAACTAGTTATATCTTTGCTAAGACATGCTTAATAAGGCGTTTGCTGTACTGGACCATGCAAAGTCACCAACTAACATTATTGAGTCGAAAACTTTCGAAGGATATCATTAAAGATACTTGTTCGAACGAATTTCAGTAAAGTTTGTTTATTTCATCGCTCCGGGCATTTATTAATATTATCGCTTCGGGCATTCGGCTATATTCGGTATACTATACGGAATATAAAGCTACTTTATAACATCTCAATGACTTTCTCATGTGATCAATCGGCCATTCCATTTCAAAAAATTAAAATTCCCACTTTATTCATTTAGTTATATAGGTATTGGTATGAATAAGCCCTTTGAAAAATACACAACCGCTCACTCTTACTTTTCCATTGAAAACTTTTATAATCTACATTTTACTATGTGATGAATACATTTGGCCATAGTTGGGAATATAAGGTTAAATGTGTACCTAAAATATGGTCTATGGTTTTCTTGTGAAATTATTATTCATGTTTCTATGTGAATATCAGGTAAATTAGGGAATCCATTATGGCTTAAACGTTAGGGAAATCGAAATATTTATAAATATATTAGATCTCGCAGAAGAAAGAGTGAGTTTTATAAAATATCATTATTCTTTGCAATGGGTATGGGAGAAAAGGTTGGTTAATATATGATAAATTCTTATAAATATATAATAAACACCTGAGAAAATAATCACGATTTAAAACATGTTCAGCGCTTTAGTTGTATCGATATCATTTGAAGGTTCATATGATGTATAAGCACGCGGCGCATGTCATCACCAGAATACAATTAATACTATGTTAAAATTTATCAAGACAGGGAGCAATAACATAGAGAGATATTCAATTGCTATGATGACATGCTTTTTGTTAAATTGATTTAAGGTGAATCGCTGCTCCATGTATGTTTTCCTATCTTTTATCTCGCTCTCGCAAACTCACCTTGCTATTTCAAATTGATAAATCTCGATTGTTAGTGAATGAACATCGAATCGAACTCTATCAAAATCCTCACAGCAAGTAAGCATACAAACTGATGTGATTAAATTTTCAATATCTAGTACCGACTCTGATTTATATCAATTTTAAATGTTGAGGTAAGGACTGTCATCAAGAATGATTCAGCATGATCCCTTAAATTTAATAAATATCAATTTCCTACCTCGAGTTGAAGGACCTTCTTCAGCGTCCCAACTAGTTGTTGGCAACGCATTAACTCTTGCTGCTTTCAATTTCGCCCGATAACTACGAGCTCGCTCGGCATTGGTGCACGGTCGTTTCGGAGGATTTCCCGTATGTTCGCTCTCTATGCGCTTCCTGAATCTGCGCAAGCGTTCTGGATCAAATCGGTTAGGCATTCTCACTTTCACTGTTTCTCAAAAAGTTTTCTTCCCAGAGGTAGAACGCGAATCGTTAACACAACAGAACAACTGTTTATAACACTACTAATTGGAATTTACAGCGAATGTTGGCTCGGAATATAATGTTCGACATCGAAAATGGTGTCCGTGATAGGGAATTTGTGTGGTTTAAGGTATGCGACGAAGGGAAAACAAGTTTTGCTAATAACACTGGCTGCCAATCGACAATTTGAAACGAAAATCCCAATCAAACAAACTCTCAAGCTGAGAATTTTAAATTGACAGTAGCAAAGATGGATTTGTATCTGGTAGCATTTATTGATTCATCGCGGGTTACGCCAACCAGCCAAAATTTTCCCGACAGCACGCCTCCGTGCAGGCGTTTTGCAGTTGCAGCGAATGAATTGGCGCCATATTAGGCGCACAAACCAAACGAAATAAAGTTTAATTCTTTTATTAACAACTCTTTTGATTCAATTGGTTGTCCTCAAAAGGACAGATTATCAATTAATGGATAGCGCCAACCAGCTGGGTGAAATTTTACCGACGGCACCGAACTTAATTTAAGATTAGTTCATTCTTGAATAATCAACTCTTTTATTTGAATTTATTGTCCTCAAAAGGACAGATTATTTCCACCTACCGATTACTGCTGCTTCGCCTCCAGGACGCTTTCTCCCAAAACAGCAGCGTTTTCGAAGTCGCGGCGAAACAATCGCCACGATGAGATAAGATGGCTTGCACAAAACCGACGCGATGCGCCCTCATAATTCGCCATTTTGCCTCATCGCGACGATCGCTGTTTGGAGAGCCTCGTTCCCCACCAGCTGCTACGTGACCACCAGCTGCCTCTGCACCAGCTCCGCTGCCGTGCAATGAAGGCTCCACCAAACTGCAGCAATTTTTGCCACCGCGCAGCAAATCGCGGTGGAAAAATCGCCGCTGTGAGATTACATGGCGGCTTATGGAGCGCACAAACGACGCGATGCGTTTTATAGTAGCGTTGGCTTGTGCACTTCCATAAACTGCCATGTAATCTCACAGCGGCGATTTTTCCACCGCGATCGTTGCCGCGGTGGCAAAAATGCTGCAGTTTGGTGGAGCCTTCATTTGTACGGCAGCGGAGCTGGTGCAGAGTCAGCTGGTGGTCACGTAGCAGCTGGTGGTGGTAAGTAGCAAGGCTCTCTCAAACAGCGATCATCGCGATGAGGTAAAATGGCGAATTATGAGGGCGCACATCGCGTCGGTTTTGTGCAAGCCGCCATCTTACCTCTTCGTGGCGATTGTTTCGCCGCGACTTCGAAAACGCTGCAGTTTAGTGGAGCCTTGAAGCAGCTCCCTGCGACCAGCTCCCTACGACCAGCTCCCAGCGACCGGCTCCCAGCGACCAGCTCCCTGCGACCAGCTCCGCACAGCTTTAATGCTGCCAAGCGACTGAGTAGTAGTAGTAGTAAAATATGCTTTTATTTATCAGTTTTTTGTCGTATAAACTAATTTTACAGATTAAGTGTTTCAGCCCAATGGGCTCTTCAGCTTTGTTAATGAATTGTTTGTGTTTGGTGTGTTTAGTGTGTTTATGTTTTACATGAAATTGTCAGTGCAGCCCTTGGGGCATTGTTTGTTAAAATTTGATAACCTACCTAATCTACAACTAAAACTACAATTGGAAAATCCTAGGGGTGGGGAACCAGATTCCTGATGATCTGGTGATCCGATGTCAAGCAGCGTGCCCTGTACCTGATTGATAGACTCACTAAAGCGATCGTCGAGCATTTTTATCTCGGCTAGACGGTGGACCTCAGATGTTCTTGTCCTCGGAGGTGTTCATTATCATCCTGAGGAACTTGTTTTGTACTCTCTGAAGTTTCAGGAGATGTGTTTTGCACAACTCTCCCAGATTGGCATTGCATACTCGATGACCGGAAGTATAATTTGCTTGTAGACAGCAAGCTTGTTTTAAGGGATAATGTAGACCTTCTAATGGTCAATGGGTAAAGTAGCTTCAACAGAACGTTACACTTTGTAACAGTTTTGTCAACCTGCTCCCTAAATATAAGCTTGCTGCCTAGAGTGACACCAAGATAGACAGCTGATTTGGTCCATTCCACCGTTGTGTTGTTCAGGCTTATTTTACAATTCTCAGGCGGGACAAGTCTGGGAGAGTTAGAATGTGGAAACAGGATGACCTGGGTTTTCGCTGCGTTGATACAAATCTTCCATTCAGTGAAGTATTCTGACAGAACATTCAGGCTTCGCTGCAGTTTCGCGGCAAGCGCTCTTATTACCCTACCATTGTGGACGATCTGCGGTATCATCGGCGAACAACGACAGAGATCCATTTTCAGGGAGCGGGGGTATATCGAGGTGAATAAATTGAACAAAAAGTGGACCTAATATACTTCCCTGCGGAACACCGGCGGAGATCTCCTGACTACCGGAAACTGCACCATGCAACGAAACACGGAATGTCCTGTCAGAGAGATAATTTTTAATAATCTTCACTAGGAAGATTGGAAGATTGTATCGCTTGAGCTTGTACACCAAGCCATCATGCCATCATTATCGAAGGCCTTCTCGATATCGAGAAGGAGCCATAGCGGATGTTTTCGAAACAGACTTGTTCCGCCTGAGGATGTTCATGACTCGATTAAGTTGATGGACTGTAGAGCGACCATGCCGGAAACCGAACTGCTCATCCAACAGGATATTGAGCTCGTTAGCAGATGTTAGAAGCCGACGGTAGATCGCTTTCTCAAACAGTTTAGAATAGACCTGAGAGAAGGCTGATTGGTCTGCAGCTTCTGGAACATGAAGGATCTTTCCCAGGTTTCCGAATGGGGATGACTTTGGCTGACTTCCAGCACGATGGGAAGTAGCCAAGACGGAGGCATTGGTTAAACACCACCGCCAGATGGTTGTAAGACTGGGGCTCAATTGCTTGAGCTCCAAGTTCATGATGCTGTCGAAACCGGGGCCTTCATGTTCTTAGAGGTCTTGATATGTCAAGTAATTCGTCAGCTGAGATCTCCAAATCTTCGAGAAGTCGTTAGGACTTTGATCGATGTTAGTTATAAGCGCGCTAACGGTAGCTTCGTGTGGACTGACGATGTTTTGACCGAGATTGTAGAGCTGACGAAGTGTTTACTTATCTCATCAGCCTTCTCTGCAGGTGTTACCAACCGATCCCTTGAGTCATTGACGTCTAGTGGACATCAACGGTAGAATCGGGCCTTGGCTTAGTTTTTAAAATTTTTGTCATCTTCCAGAACGGCTTAGCACAATCTGGGAGAGAGCGAATTTTTTCAGAGAAATCATTATTTCTAAGGTCCACCATTCTGGCCTTGATAATTTTGGTCAATCGATTACAGTGACGTTTGAGCGTTGGCAAACCAGTTCGCTGGTACTGCCTTCGAATGGCGTTTCGCAGTTGTATTAAATCTTTAGTGGGTCTATCAATGGGTACAGAGTCACTCACCTGATCAATCACCGGTACATGTTGCTCCGGCCTGGGAGATCGCTTGCTCGATGCTCTGCAGCTGTCGTTCGATGTCATCAACCGAATCAAGGCGCATGTCGAAATCGATATTGTCATCCACGTGTTGTCGGAACCTCTCCCAACTGGCGCGATGGTAGTTCCGTCTGGTGATTCGATGCCGGTTGACCGAGGAACCAATCTCGGCCACCACCGGATAGTGGTCCGAGCTGAGCTCCTGGTGCACGATCGGCTGGGCGATGTTGTTCCCCATGTTGGTGAGAAAGATGTCGATTGTCGAATGGACCCTGGATCGGCTCAACCGGGTGGGAGTATCCGGCCCAGGACGGTGTAATGTCCCTCTTCCAGGTCTTCCTGCAAAATTATTCCGTTCCGATTCCGCCGGGTGTTCCCCCAGGCTTCGTGTTTCGCATTAAGGTCGCCGCGAAGATGAACTGCCCCTGCCTCCGAGTTAGCTTACGGATGTCGTTTCGTAGGGCCGTTGTTGTTCCGTTGTTGGTACTGGCTTGCTTGGGACAATAGGCCGCGATGATGGTGATTGGGCCGACGGCAGTTTCGACCTCGACTCCGATGGCTTCGATGGACTGCAGCTGAAAGCTCCGGAAGCAGATGGCAGTTGATGTTGCTGTGCTAGGGCGATCGCGACTCCTCCTCCACTGAGGGCCGCTACGATCAAGTCGCACAATCCGGTATCCTGGGATAATAACGGTGAGTTCGGGCTTGAGGTGTGTCTCGGTGACGATGGCGATGTCGATGGCCTTCCTGTTAGGAAGTCACCGAGCTCAACGGTTTCGTTTCCAGGATGGAACAAGCATTCCAATTTACGATGTTGATGGAGCGATTATGGTCCATATTTAAAAATGAACGTCATCGTCACGGATGTGGCGGCTTTGAGCTGTTCCTCCTTGGAGCAGCAGGAACGTAGTTAGCGATAGAGCTCATGCACGAACTCCACCATTTGCTCCGGGTTGGTAGAGCTGTCCATCGACGGGTGGTTGCGTGAAGGTACTGCGACTCGCGTTGCCCCAGCCGTGGAGGAGGGCTCGGGTTGGGGCGGCGGCGGCTGCCGCGAAACGATGATGGACCGAAGCTGACGGGCGGTTTGCTTGGCGGTGATTCAATGGGATCGGCGGTAGGTTTGGCACCTGATACCGAAGTGACGGGAAATTTTCCTCGTTCATCGGAGGTGGTGGACGGCGATGAGCAGGCCGAGACTTGGTAGATGACTTCTTGCGGATCGCCAAAAATTCAGCACGTTTGGGGCAGGATACGATTGCTGCTCTCACGGTTTGCGCCACAATTTGCGCACTTCAGTACCGCACCTTCTTCCATCGGGGCACAATCGTTGGTACTGTGGGCTCCGGCACACTTGCCACATCGCGGCTTCATGTGGCAGTTGCGAGTTCCATGGCCGAACTGCAAGGCAGTTGCCACATTGCGTCACGTCGTGCTGTCGCGGACGATACCGGTCCTACTCGACGATGACGTCGAAAAGGGCCCGTGTTTTCATCAGCTCCGCCATCGCGACGGATCCCTTCTCGAGGTGGACCAGATAGAGTTGGTCCCGGTAGTTACCGTGTTGCTGGCGCTCGATGGGAAACACCTTCCGAGGCTTTAGTGCCGCCGCTTGCAGCTCTGCGAAGATTGACCCGGTGCTGAGTTCTGGAAGGCCACGCAGAATCACCTTCAATGGCTTGCTTCCGGGCGCGTCGTGAGTGTAGAACTCGTGTTTCTTCGCGACTAGGTGAAGCGCCGACAGCACGGTAGTCAGCCTCCGTCGAGCACATCACCTTAATTCCATTACTGCACAGCTTGTACAGCGGATGGATTTTGATAGCTACAGATCTCGGTCCTGAAGTGCAGCAATGTCCGTGGATGTGGTAAAGAGCGGGGGACCTTCACCTTCTTCGGCACCTCCTGGATCGGAGGCTTACGGCGAATTGATTGCTCGCTAGTAGACGAGCGTTGCGATCCACTGGATCGGCGTCATCGCTGGCGCAGCCGCTTGGAGCTGCCCGGTTGCGGTAATGTTTCGGGAGCGGATGTCACCGTTGGTCGATTTTTCGACCCATTGCCACAGCAATAGGTCGAGCGGGAAATGTATCCGAACTTTTGAAGCACTTTTTCTGCTTTGCCACCACCAAAGATGAGCAAGCGCAGGCGATAGGTTGTGAACCGAACACGCAATCGCGAGAAAGCGGGCGAGGGGAAAAAACGGGAGAAAAAACTTTTACTGCGAGGGTGCGAAAAACACGACCGATCGTGTCGCTTGGTAAAACTGGAATGAGCCAAGCGACTGAGAAAAAATTTTGCTAAGTGTGCCTTCTATGCCGTTCTCAACTGCATGTGAGACGTACATGGAGAGAAGAGTAACATGATTGGTTAAAGTCTCTCTCTAATACAAAGAAGAAGAAGATGATGCAAGACGTTCCTTGCTTCGATTTGAAATCTGTGGTAGGAAATTTGGTAAATTTACTCTGCGAAATGACATTATAAGACATCACCTTATATTTGCGTTATTTTCAATAGTTTACTATTATTTGAGAATAATGTTTGACAATTGAATTGGAGCGCGGTAAAATTTCCGACCGATTAAATAAGAAATCATGTAAATCTATCGTGGATTATTGGAGTTATTCGCGTACAAAACGTACGGTTTTTCGTGACGGTCGCAAAATTTTAGATTTTCATTTGACACCCTACCCGTGCCGTAAGACGTAGTCTACGTCAAAAAAAAAAATGCTAAATGAAAGAGGTGTAGAAACTGAAAATAAGTGAAGCAAGGAGTGACCGACACGAATGCACTCAGGTGTAAAATGTCGTAAATAAAAAAAAAAAAAAAAAAAAAAAAATTATAATAGCATTGCAGTAAAGCAGCCGTATATTGGGCCAAAAGTGGCATTTATGTTGCATTTACGGCGACTTAAATGCTTGATAGGCTGCCGTAAAGATGCTTTAGAACTGCTTATATGTTACCTGGGTACTCTCACGCCAAGTAGGCGAAATTGTTGAATGTGGCTAAATCAGTTGTTACCAACGTATTAAAAGTGTTCGATGAACTTTTGTCGATAGTCAGGAAAGCTGAATCGGGGAAAGTCGAAAGCCACAGCGACGACAAAAAAATTGCCCGCTGTTTTGAGGCGGAACCCCCCTCCGTCCAAGATGTCGCAAAGAAGCTG
>JASCZW010008946.1:0-46172 GCA_034211315.2 Aedes japonicus
AAATGCGTTTATCTCCGTAAATAAGCGTCTAATCGCTTAAATAGGGTGTTTAAAATCGTCGATTTTCGGAATCCTGATTTCGGTCCAAAAATTTTTCCCAGGAGTGAAATTTTCCATCAGATGGGCTCTGGAAACCTTTAAATGCGTTTATCTCCGTAAATAAGCGTCTAATCGCTTAAATAGGGTGTTTAAAATCGTCGATTTTCGGAATCCTGATTTCGGTCCAAAAATTTTTCCCAGGAGTGAAATTTTCCATCAGATGGGCTCTGAAACCTTTAAATGCGTTTATCTCCGTAACAAGCGTCTAATCGCTTAAATAGGGTGTTTAAAATCGTCGATTTTCGGAATCCTGATTTCGGTCCAAAAATTTTTCCCAGGAGTGAAATTTTCCATCAGATGGGCTCTGGAAACCTTTAAATGCGTTTATCTCCGTAAATAAGCGTCTAATCGCTTAAATAGGGTGTTTAAAATCGTCGATTTTCGGAATCCTGATTTCGGTCCAAAAATTTTTCCCAGGAGTGAAATTTTCCATCAGATGGGCTCTGGAAACCTTTAAATGCGTTTATTCTCCAAATAAGCGTCTAATCGCTTAAATAGGTGTTTAAAATCGTCGATTTTCGGAATCCTGATTTCGGTCCACAATTTTTTCCATCAGATGGGCTCTGGAAACCTTTAAATGCGTTTATCTCCGCAAATAAGCGTCTAATCGCTTAAATAGGGTGTTTAAAATCGTCGATTTTCGGAATCCTGATTTCGGTCCAAAAAATTTTTCCAGGAGTGAAATTTTTCATCAGATGGGCTCTGGAAACCTTTAAATGCGTTTATCTCCGTAAATAAGCGTCTAATCGCTTAAATAGGGTGTTTAAAATCGTCGATTTTCGGAATCCTGATTTCGGTCCAAAAATTTTTCCTAGGAGTGAAATTTTCCATCAGATGGGCTCTGGAAACCTTTAAATGCGTTTATCTCCGTAAATAAGCGTCTAATCGCTTAAATAGGGTGTTTAAAATCGTCGATTTTCGGAATCCTGATTTCGGTCCAAAAAATTTTCCTAGGAGTGAAATTTTCCATCAGATGGGCTCTGGAAACCTTTAAATGCGTTTATCTCCGTAAATAAGCGTCTAATCGCTTAAATAGGTTGTTTAAAATCGTCGATTTTCGGAATCCTGATTTCGGTCCAAAAATTTTTCCCAGGAGTGAAATTTTCCATCAGATGGGCTCTGGAAACCTTTAAATGCGTTTATCTCCGTAAATAAGCGTCTAATCGCTTAAATAGGGTGTTTAAAATCGTCGATTTTCGGAATCCTGATTTCGGTCCAAAAATTTTTCCCAGGAGTGAAATTTTCCATCAGATGGGCTCTGGAAACCTTTAAATGCGTTTATCTCCGTAAATAAGCGTCTAATCGCTTAAATAGGGTGTTTAAAATCGTCGATTTTCGGAATCCTGATTTCGGTCCAAAAATTTTTCCCAGGAGTGAAATTTTCCATCAGATGGGCTCTGGAAACCTTTAAATGCGTTTATCTCCGTAAATAAGCGTCTAATCGCTTAAATAGGTGTTTAAAATCGTCGATTTTCGGAATCCTGATTTCGGTCCAAAAATTTTTCCCAGGAGCAAAATTTTCCATCAGATGGGCTCTGGAAACCTTTAAATGCGTTTATCTCCGTAAATAAGCGTCTAATCGCTTAAATAGGGTGTTTAAAATCGTCGATTTTCGGAATCCTGATTTCGGTCCAAAAATTTTTCCCAGGAGCAAAATTTTCCATCAGATGGGCTCTGGAAACCTTTAAATGCGTTTATCTCCGTAAATAAGCGTCTAATCGCTTAAATAGGGTGTTTAAAATCGTCGATTTTCGAAATCCTGATTTCGGTCCAAAAATTTTTCCCAGGAGTGAAATTTTCCATCAGATGGGCTCTGGAAACCTTTAAATGCGTTTATCTCCGTAAATAAGCGTCTAATCGCTTAAATAGGGTGTTTAAAATCGTCGATTTTCGGAATCCTGATTTCGGTCCAAAAATTTTTCCCAGGAGCAAAATTTTCCATCAGATGGGCTCTGAAACCTTTAAATGCGTTTATCTCCGTAAATAAGCGTCTAATCGCTTAAATAGGGTGTTTAAAATCGTCGATTTTCGATCCTGATTTTGGTCCAAAAATTTTTCCCAGGAGCGAAATTTTCCAATGGGCTCTGGAAACCTTTAAATGCGTTTATCTCCGTAAATAAGCGTCTAATCGCTTAAATAGGGTGTTTAAAATCGTCGATTTTCGGAATCCTGATTTCGGTCCAAAAATTTTTCCCAGGAGCGAAATTTTCCATCAGATGGGCTCTGGAAACCTTTAAATGCGTTTATCTCCGTAAATAAGCGTCTAATCGCTTAAATAGGGTGTTTAAAATCGTCGATTTTCGGAATCCTGATTTCGGTCCAAAAATTTTTCCCAGGAGCAAAATTTTCCATCAGATGGGCTCTGAAAACCTTTAAATGCGTTTATCTCCGTAAATAAGCGTCTAATCGCTTAAATAGGGTGTTTAAAATCGTCGATTTTCGGAATCCTGATTTCGGTCCAAAAATTTTTCCCAGGAGTGAAATTTTCCATCAGATGGGCTCTTGAAACCTTTAAATGCGTTTATCTCCGTAAATAAGCGTCTAATCGCTTAAATAGGGTGTTTAAAATCGTCGATTTTCGGAATCCTGATTTCGGTCCAAAAATTTTTCCCAGGAGTGAAATTTTCCATCAGATGGGCTCTGGAAACCTTTAAATGCGTTTATCTCCGTAAATAAGCGTCTAATCGCTTAAATAGGGTGTTTAAAATCGTCGATTTTCGGAATCCTGATTTCGGTCCAAAAATTTTTCCCAGGAGCGAAATTTTCCATCAGATGGGCTCTGAAACCTTTAAATGCGTTTATCTCCGTAAATAAGCGTCTCAATCGCTTAAATAGGGTGTTTAAAATCGTCGATTTTCGGAATCCTGATTTCGGTCCAAAAATTTTTCCCTAGGAGTGAAATTTTCCATCAGATGGGCTCTGGAAACCTTTAAATGCGTTTATCTCCGTAAATAAGCGTCTAATCGCTTAAATAGGGTGTTTAAAATCGTCGATTTTCGGAATCCTGATTTCGGTCCAAAAATTTTTCCCAGGAGTGAAATTTTCCATCAGATGGGCTCTGGAAACCTTTAAATGCGTTTATCTCCGTAAATAAGCGTCTAATCGCTTAAATAGGGTGTTTAAAATCGTCGATTTTCGGAATCCTGATTTCGGTCCAAAAATTTTTCCCAGGAGTGAAATTTTCCATCAGATGGGCTCTGGAAACCTTTAAATGCGTTTATCTCCGTAAATAAGCGTCTAATCGCTTAAATAGGGTGTTTAAAATCGTCGATTTTCGGAATCCTGATTTCGGTCCAAAAATTTTTCCCAGGAGTGAAATTTTCCATCAGATGGGCTCTGGAAACCTTAAATGCGTTTATCTCCGTAAATAAGCGTCTAATCGCTTAAATAGGGTGCTTAAAATCGTCGATTTTCGAATCCTGATTTCGGTCCAAAAATTTTTCCCAGGAGTGAAATTTTCCATCAGATGGCTCTGAAACCTTTAAATGCGTTTATCTCCGTAAATAAGCGTCTAATCGCTTAAATAGGTGTTTAAAATCGTCGATTTTCGGAATCCTGATTTCGGTCCAAAAATTTTTCCCAGGAGTGAAATTTTCCATCAGATGGGCTCTGGAAACCTTTAAATGCGTTTATCTCCGTAAACAAGCGTCTAATCGCTTAAATAGGGTGTTTAAAATCGTCGATTTTCGGAATCCTGATTTCGGTCCAAAAATTTTTCCCAGGAGTGAAATTTTCCATCAGATGGGCTCTGAAACCTTTAAATGCGTTTATCTCCGTAAATAAGCGTCTAATCGCTTAAATAGGTGTTTAAAATCGTCGATTTTCGGAATCCTGATTTCGGTCCGAAACATTTTTCCCAGGAGTGAAATTTTCCATCAGATGGGCTCTGGAAACCTTTAAATGCGTTTATCTCCGTAAATAAGCGTCTAATCGTCCCAGCCAGGGTACCGCTAGGCCGTCATTTGGATATCTCTGACGGAGACTGCACTCACTCGATCGGGCAATTTGACTGCAGGAAGTGTTCGCCGTTCGAGGTGCTTATGTCCACACGCGACCCCACATATCATCATCGTGTGATGGCAGAAGGCGTGTTGCTATGCAAACGATGTGTGTGTATGAGAGAGAGATAGAGAGGGCCCCTAACATCACTCCCATGCATGGTGAACCAGATTGCGTCGTCATCGCGCGGATCCGCGCCATGACGTGTAGATCGGACCGGACGGATTGGAACGAAACGACTTACTTAATATGTGCAGGCATGTGTGGTGCTAATTTGCGTTGCTCATTTCAGTTCTGGAAATTAGGTTAGGTTACTTATGCTTTCTAATGCCTCCTCCAAGTATGTTTAACACAATCTTCGATGGACACGGTTTTCTTCCCTGATGTGCTTTGCAAACACGATGAACCAAAGCGGTGCCCCGTTGGATGGGAAGTATTTGCACTTGAGCGAAACAATGGACAACGTGGTTTGTCTCACAATTTTTTTTTTTATCGAAGCAACCATTTCTTCGCACATGCTTAAACAGCTCTTAAAGCTTGATGTACAACAATTCGGACGCAAACAAGGTTGGAGATAAGTCCTCGAGCAGCAAAACGACTGTTGTAAACAATCATCTCGCAAATATTTTAATCTCGTCAAAGTAGGCTCACGGCGCGGCGGCGGCTGACTCACGCAAGTCGATGACCTCCGGCCAACTAAGACGAAGACGACGAAAACAAAAAGTGCAAAGTGACAATCAAAGCTACCATTGACTGGTGGAATGCCGATGGTATCTCGGGGTTCCAGGTCCAGGTCAGTAGTAAACACAATAATTACACACATGTTCGAGCTCGAGAGAGTATCAGGCAGATTGCTACCTCCGCTCCGCCAAGCCATGCCATGCCACGTCACGCGGTCAACGCGCTGTGGTATGTTATTGTTGCGAAAGTTTATACACATGATTAAGAGAACGTGCATAATTTCTCTTTTTCTCCAGTCTGATTTCTTATGAAGCGATCAATCTCTCGATGTTTGTTCATCCGTCCAGACGGAGACGAATTTGCAACCGGCATTTATCTAGTTTTGAGTGCGCCACGGTTGCTGCAGCCTTCGACACATGACGCTGGCTGGCTGCGTCCTGGCTGCAGGTTGGAGGAATAAACAAAAGAAAGAAATAATTGATAACGACATTAACGCTGTAAATTAGTGGCATATTAAATCGCACTGTTATTATCTGCTCCGGAGACCACACCGAACGGCTGGAAACCGCATCATAAATCATTGCTCGCTGCCACAGTTTCTGTGTCGCAAACAGGTGTTTTCGTTTTGTGAAAGAAATGCAAATTGGTTTGCGCGATTTTTTCTTCTTTCTCTCAGTCCAAATGAATTCCTCCAATTTCTACCATTTTCGTTCGGCCATGGACTTTCGGGTACTTACTCACTTGGCGAGTGAAACAAGAAATTCCATTATTCCACGACCGCCCGCTGCCCGGTGGGCTTGACAGTTCGGTTGCATGCGGCTTCGTTTATAAATGGCGGCTCTGTTCGCAGTACTCGTTACTTATGTTTATTTTTTTCGCTTTTGGTACGTTCGGCCCAGGAATCATGGTAATTAGAGTCGTTGCGAAAGTGGAATGCTTGTGTGAATTTGTGTGGAGTTTGACGTTTACCACGTTGAAACATCATTTTCAGGGCTGTTGTAATATTTACTAAATTTAATCCACGACTTCTAGAAAGCAATCCACGACTGCGAACAACGATTTCAGTGGTTTCAAATGTTGCTGATAGAGACTATACTCGAAATAAATGCAACACTTTCTTAATGGGACTGTTCATAAACCACGTAGACCGAAATTTGACACTTTCAAACCCCCCCTCCCCATCGTAGACTTTCGTAGACTTTCTCCCAACCTCCCCCCCACAAAGTCTACGTAGACTTTGACAAATTCATTTTTTTTAAATTTATGAAACAATGTTCTTCAATATGTGGCTGTGGTGGTTTGAGGAACAGTTTTGAAATAAAACTCAAACAATCAGGTTATTCAGTTATTCATTTTTTTTTTCATACAAATTTTGCATAAATAAAATAACAACAATCAATCATTCAAATGCTAAAGATGCCCACACCATGGCTGCTTGAACCAATAATTAAAGTTCATCAGCGGAAGTTCCCTAGTAGCAAACATGTTGCCATTAAGTTGAGAAGACATAAATGTGCTTTTGTTAGTCATAATCAAGTTGCTGCAACTAATTATCATCGTGGTGTTCTACAAGGGTTCTGGTGGAATTGTTTCTTGGATGTGAAGATCAATGATTTTGACAAAACGTGATTCTATCCGTAGAACTTCCGTAGCTCCGTTCTCTTTGACCTCACAAAGAATTTCTTCCTGGCGTTGCTACAGAATCTTGAATGGCCTTATTTTCTTCGACGAAATATCTGCCTTGTGGATGCTTTTGCGTTGATCTGCGTTCACTTTGTCGCAAAATGCAGTCCACAATAAAGCATATGCAGCTCTTTTTGTTTTTACTTTAGATATCAAGTTCAGTTTATCTTCTTTGAAAGTTTTCCAAGCAAGTTGACGTCTTCCCAGACCTCTTAATGTATTTTCTACTTTGTCTCACATGCGTTAAACCCTCCACTACTCAACTTGTCAAATGGGAGCAAGTTAACTATCAAATATCATCTCATTCACGTATAAATGAAAATACTCAATGCCCTAGTAGCACACTTCTTGCAAATAAGTCAATGTAACTGATAGTCGACTCAATTAAGTCACAATAAAGTTTCTGCAACCCTGCGTAGTGGTTAACATCCATACCTCTCAACGCCAAAGTCACGAGTTCGAATCTCACACCGGACAAGTTACGAAAATACCTAAAAGGGATTTGAGCGACTTCAATGGGAGATGAACCAGCCCAGAGCTAAAAATCTCGATAATAAAGGAAAAACCCGCATTAATCCACCGATGGTGAGACTGAACCCTTCTTACATTTCATCAGAATTACGAACTCAAATGTGGCCAATATTGTTACTTGATACATATTTTCATCAGAAATTCCAGGAAGATCCAAGAATATTCGATACATTCAGTTTTTAGAATGAACTATTTGTCAATCCTGGACGGATTGTTCATCGATGTGATTAAAATATTCCCATTATTAATCTTTAATGATCCTGTTTCATCAGTATCAATTTCTGATTATCGATATGGATTCAAGATGCTTAATAAGTACATGTTCGTTGAAAATAGTAAATGGAGACTTTGCGTAATTTTCCGAATATACTCGTTGCAGTTCAAAACCAGACCACTGGAGCCAATCGATGCTGCTCTAATTCTATAGAGTCGCATAGTGTGGCTAGTCCGCTGTATGTGCTATACAACGCACCAGATGCGACACAATAGAATGCAAGCGGCATCGATTGGTGTGATTGGTCTTGTTCGGTTTTGCACTGCAACGAGTATATTGTCATCTCACAATTATGTGCTCTCAGGTATTGTTTTGGTCATATCTCCATTAAGGATTATCCAATCATAATGAAATTCTTGAGCTCAGTATGTAATCGGAGACTAAACTGTTTGATTACTATTATAATAGGTCTTCAAGTACTGTTTCGTTCATATCTTCGTAACGAAATGTCCGAATGGAAAAAAAATCAATAGCGTTCTATGGGAATGTTGTAGCTTCCATTTGCACGTCAACAGAACTGAAAACGGTTCACAGATGGCTGAGAAACCGATGCGACATTATTTGTAACGCACAGCACACACACATACACACATATACACACACACATACACACACACATACACACACACACATACATACACACAGACATGTGCTCAGTTCAGTCGAGCTGAGTCGAGATGGTATATGACACTCGGCCCTGTGGGCCTCGGATAAAAGTCGAGTTTTCAAGCGATCTTAATACCCTTCTATTGATGTAAGAAGGGTAAAAAAGAGTAGTGTTGCTTGGGTGGTTGACATCATAAACTTACTATAGTGTTGATACCATGCATTCGATCTATCAATGTTTAAGAAAAACGAATAGCGAAACACACCCAACAAGCTCACATTACTGTCTCTTGTTATCCCATTTTTCCTTTCGAAAAGATAATGAGAGACAGTTATTTTAGCGTGTAGCATTAATCTCCGTTCACATTGCAACCTACATTACGATCTTGATATCAAATGCCACGCAAATTATTTTTGGTGAGAACTTAAGCCTGTCAACGTAAATTTTAGACACTTTTATTTCTGTGTAGATTTTGAATTATTTCACGGATCGCTGAAACGTTTCACTCATGTGACAGCTGAAACTCTCCACTTAATTTCGTTGTACAACATGTTTACATTCTTGTTACATTCAGTAAAGTGGCGTCGAATCAAGTGAACAAAGAATTTATACGAACGACAGCGAAATAAGAATTTATCGGAACGCGATCCTGCCAAGAAACTAAAATTCCCAAAAGTACCGTGTTATGTGTTTGCAAATCATTTGGCCAGCACTAGACTGTGGATCAGAAGGTTGGAAGTGGAACAAATCGAAAAGTATACTCCCGATAAATGGACAAGAAGGTCATAGCCATTATTGAGAAAAATCCCAATCTTTCTGTGTGAAATGTAGCACAAAAGTAAGTAGGGGCAAGGAATGAAGCCGTACAAAATGAAAAAGGTGCCCAATTGTGATGACAAGCAAAATTCCACTGCAAAAAGTCGTGCTAAGGTGCTTGACACCCATTTTTTGCAAACATTTTCTTGTATCAAATTGGACGACGAAACATACGTACTCGAAGACTTTAAATAGCTTCAGGGTCTGGCTTTTTATACCTCAATGCAAAAGAACACCGTTGCCAAGTATTTCCGGACAAAGAAGGTGTCAAAATTCTCGAAGAAGTATTTGATGTGGCAGGCCATATGTACACTGAAACAAAAGCGTTCACGAAAATGAAACAGACCGTGAACTAGTTCACGTTTTCATGATTTTTGCCAAAAAAAACGTGAACTACTTAGTTCCCGATTACGTGATTCAGTTCACGGTGTATTTTCGCTTGTTCTCGAACTCATGATTGCAGTTCACGGATCAGGGCACGGATTATTTTCCGTGTAGTTGGGGTTGAAAATCTTAAAGTTTCGACACTATCAATAAGGATGTGTACGAGAAAGAATGTCTGCAAAAGCGGTTGCTACCGTTTATCAGAAGCCACGACTCTCCAGTCTGTTTTGTCACTATGCGAAATCCGTCCTGAAATGGTATAAGGTACAAGAGGTCAAATGTGTGCCAAAACAGCCGATCCACCAAACTGTCCAGAACTTCGCCAATAGAGAAGTGCTGAGCACTAGTTAAGCGGAAACTCTTCGAAACTAAGAAGAAAGCAAATGGCACCGACGATTTCAAGAGAAGATGGAGAATCGTCACGGCGGGCGTTTCCGAGGATACCGTCCGGAACCTGATCGCGGGTGTACCACAGAAAGTTAGAGAAGTTAACAGAAAGAAGGAGTAACATCTTAATCAACTGTTTCTAATGTAGATATAATTCTATTATTGTGAAATAAACAATCGGTATTTTTTAATTAATGTGTAAATTTTATTTTGCTACTATTATTTTTATGTCCGAAATTTAACGTATACAGTCTTTATATGTATAGATGCTAGTATAAAGATAGTCAATATCACGTTATATAGGTTGTAGTGTGAACGGGATGTTATGCTCCATTATTTAATTAGCTGCCACATTATAGTGATTTTATGTATTGCTTCAATTTTACAAAGTTCAGTGCTCGAAACTGTGTGCATTTCTGAGCAAACTTCTTGAAATTGGAACATTTTAGCATTTAAGCTCAATCCAGGACTAAGATCACCAAGATTCATAGAATAGATAAATTAAATTTAGAACGCAACCAGTAGAATCCAAAATTTGTACGTTTATTCATATCATTAATGTGTTGAAAATAAACATAATATGATTTTAATTTCAAACATCAATGTCACTTCCCATGTAGCACACTACGACCTTTATTAGTTGTAGTAACTTTATAATGACTTAGCAAGTCATATTTATGTTATCTCAACCGAATAGCAACAAGTGTGCTACTAGGGTTGGTTTTAAACATAGAATATGATAGAAAAAAAGCAAGTTTATGTTAGCGGCCAAAATAAACTAATATAATGTTTGGATTTACCTGGAATATGTTTGTTATGATGGTATTTTTCTTTGCGTGGAGGGTATGAATATCCGTTTTGTAGAGAGAAAAAAAAGGTCTACGTAGACTTTTGGTATATCCCCCCCTCTCCCATCGTAGACAAACGTAGACTTTTTCGAAACACCTCCGCCCCCCCCCCCCCTTAATTGTCTACGTGATTTATGAACAGCCCCTAAGTGTATAACTTTTTGAAACATGACTTAAAATTGATGAAATTTGGGTAAGTTTATGGCATAATGTTTACATCCCAAGTAACACTGCCAAAACCATCCAGCTTTATTAGGTTTTATTAAAGTTTTATGTGAGCCACTAGAAATCAATTTCGTTTTTATTATGACAGTAAGAGGTGCCAATTGGTTTCAAATTATTGTCAGTTTTATGAGAACCTAAACTGCTTCTATACACAGATCTTAAAACCATGTCTTCTAAAATTCCTTTTACTCCTAACAAAGGTTTTTTTTTTGACTTTATGAACTCGTAAAGTTCTGTTTTGAAATGCAGTCTTAGGACTCATTCAAATTATCTTATTATGGTCAGTTGAAAAAGCATTTAAGGGGAGATATACAGTTAAAACGAGAAAAACAACTCATTTTTGAAAAAAAAAAAATTCAAAGGGAAGTTTTAACTCAAATTAATTGAAATTTTTTTACAACTATAAGTGTATCCATGTTGTGTACAAAAATATTTTTTTCAATATTTTTGTACACAACATGGATACACTTACATAGTTGCACAACAAAATGGCGGCCGTTAGAGTGCGTTGAAAAAGTTGTTGTATTTTGCTTGTGCCGGCTCTCCTGGTCGCAGTTCTGATCTAAAAACTGCTAAATCAAAAAAAAAAATCACTAATTAACGAAACTTTTTTGAAAAAATCCTAATTTTTTCCACAATTTTATTACATTTTTCCGTATTCAATAATAAAATATTAAAATAATTTTTAATTTATATAGAAGGTAATACTATAATAAAGAAATCCTATAAGTTTCAGCTCAATCGAATAATAAATTTTCGAGTTATCACCGGCATAAATTCCGAAGATGCTGTTTTGAGAAAAACGCGTTGAAAGTTTCAATTACCGGTCTGCGCGCGAAAAAGGCGTCTTCGAAAAACGATGAAACGAAACACTTGAAGTTCGAATTTCGAAAAAATGGATTCGGGAACGTATTCTAAGGGAACTTTACTAACTTGTTATGCAAAAAAAAATTAAATTTTTGGTCATTCTAACTGTTTATCCCCCCTTAAAAACCATTTTGCCTCCAATAAATGCATTAAACGGCAAGTTGGCATTGAAGAAAGTCACTAAATGGCCAAATAGTTTTATAGTAGCCATTGCGTATATTAATTGGCTCTTTGGCAAAAAATTGGATAAGCACCAAATTTTAAATGTAATGCAAATGAACTGAAGATCAGAGACCAATTTTGGCATTCTTTAAGATAACCGTATTGAATTCAATCAATTTTCAGGAAATTCATGATTATTTTATCGAATATATTTGTTTCAATTTGGTTTTTGTTGATGTACGCTCGCATAATCTCCGAGGCGCATTAATTTTTGGCTCTTATCGTACCAATATTCACCATAAAATTAAATGCGCATATGATATGGAGCACGATACGCTATATAAAACCCAATTGGTTTTGGATATTTTCCTATCAAATAAAATTTCCCGCAACACTGGACTTTTTTCTAAGATATTATTTACTGTTAAATAAATCAGAAGAGCAGTGAAGCGAACAAAGCAGAACAACAAAAACCAACCACGATATTACCGTGAAGTTTAACAGCCTATGATGATTTTGATAGCAGCCAATAGGTTTTATAAAAATAAAATTTCCCGCAACACTGGACCTTTTACTAAGATATTATTTACTGTTAAATGAATCAGAAGAGCAGAGAACCGACCAAAGCAGAACAACAAAAACCAACCACGGTATCACCGTGAAGTTTAACAGCTGGGCCTATGCTGGTTTTGATGGCAGCCAATAGGTTTTATAAAGGTTCTCAAGTGGTCATAACATCTTTCACTAGAACATTTTCAAAATCTTTATGGTCTTGTAAAGGTTTTATTAATTAATTTCCACAACCGTCTATAGGTTGGGCCACCTTTCGGGTTTAAAGATGCATAGAGGAGGTGTTGATGGACAAAACAGTTTTAAATGTAGTTTTATCAACAAAGCCGGGCGTTAGTTCTATACGGCTGCAATCAAACTAAAATTGTTACTTATCCCAGCAGCTAGGAACGATATATAAGGGGAACACCTTCGCCAATTGCTTCATTCTTTCAGCAGAAGCGAAGCTGGTGCGGAGCGGCACTGGAGCCATTATTGAATTGGCAGCTGAGCAATGACTCAGCACCCTAGAGGGGCGCACTGGCTAGCAAACCATAAGCCTGGCAGCTGATGTGTCTATCGCCCTTTAGCTAGGCAACCGTTGCTAGGCATCCATTCGTTAGCAGTCGAAGTTAGGTACCCGAGCAGACGAGAAGAAGCATATGAACACCCACTGCGACCTGGATAACTCGGCCCTCGGTAAAGAGCTCCAGACTAAGAAGCAAAATACCCAAGCAAAAATACTTAAGATCTGCAAGCAAAATATCTCTCGCATAACAAAAACTTTGTATTTGGATACCTGGGAATACCTGAGAGGCAACTATTTTTGTATTCTTCACTTCACCCGGCAGTCTCAGACAACATTGTGGGAATAGTTTTACGGTATTGTCCTTGCGCAGTTTAATCTCTTAATCTGGGGCTCCTCAATACTAAAATTCAGTTATCAAGTTATTCGGTTTTACTCGGGTAGTCGGTTAACTACCCGAGCAGGACCGAATAACTTGATAACTGGCCTTGGTATTTATGAGCTCAGATTAAGAGGTAAAATACCTGAGGAAAATACCAAAAAATTGTTCCCACAATGTTATGCGAATACCAAATTGAGGTAAGACAAAAACAAAAAAGAACCTCCCAGGTATCCAAAATAACAAGTTTTGTTATTTGAAAGATATTTTGCTTGTAATTCTTAGGTATTTTGCTAAAGTATTTTACCTCTTAATCTGAGCTTTTTAATACCAAGGCCAGTCATCAAGTTCAAAATTAGGTATTCATATGTAGTTGTCTCCTGCTCGGGTAAGCCAGAGGTGAATTGAACGTTAACGTTGCCTACGAGGATTTGCGAACCGTGTTAGCATAAGTAGAAGTTGTTCAACTTTTTCTTCTAAAACGATAGCAAGCGATTATTCAAGGCTGATGTTTGTTGGGAGATATCTGAACAAGAGATGCGTGCCACCTGTAATGCTTTCTTGAGACGGTCCAAAGTCTATCCTAAAGACTGTATTTGATGAAATTTGGACACACGCAATTGTTCGAAACATTTTAGCGTATGGGTAAAAATTATTGAAATTTTAACTGAATGCATTTCATTGTGTTGTGTCAATTGTGTAATCGCTCTCGTGAAAACCGGTCGAGTGATTTCCAGTGATGGCATTCGACTCGAAGAAATAGTGCGCCAACAAATTTTGGGCACTCACTCTGGAAAACCCAAACGCTTCTCATCGATCGATCGGAAAACACTCCGGAATCGCACACATTCAACCGAATCTTCATGTGATCAAAACGTTCAAGGACCGTAAGACAACCAAGCGGAAAAAAATGGTAGTGGCAAAAACGTGGCACACCTAAATCCGGAGAAGGTCGCAGATGCGTATTAGCACCAATTTAAGCTGCTATCACAACATTTCAACTGGTGGATGCTGCGGAAAAATGCAAAAGTTTCAGTTGGTTTTGTGTAGAAAACAATGCATTGTGCAAGAAAACTGTACAGGGAGTGGCTCACAAAACCGTTCTGAATTGTGATGGCAGATGAGACGTACATTAAAGCTAACACCAAACAAATGCCAGGACAGCAACACTACGTCGCCACCTCTAAGTTGGCCGTTCCGGAGAGTGTACGGAAGAAGAAACTGTCGAAATTCGCCAAAAAATTCCTTGTCTGGTAAGCGATCTGCGGATGTGGCAAAATGAGTCAGCCCTTCATCACCTCTGGGACCGTCAACGGACAAATCCACAAGAACGAATGCCTTCAAAAACGACGAGATCTCTCAATGGCCCGACACTGTTTTGGCCGGATTTGACATCTTGCCACTATGCCCGGCCCGTCTTAGACTGGTACAGAGATAATAATGTAGTTTTTGTACAGAAAGACGTCAACCCTCCAAACGAATTTTCGAGAAAATTAGATATTTAGTGGAAATTATTGTGTAGTGTTGAACTTTTCATCTTGATAATGATTCGGTCACTAAAGAGTTGATTGCGGTCCTACACGAGGCTTTCGACTGGTGTAAAAACAAAGTGTCCCCGGTGCAGACGGAACTCCCGAAACATACAGCCTTGCGGCGAGCAGGAGGAGCTTGTATTCACCTGCGTCACTGGAGATGTCTGTGTTAATGGTCGTGGAGCGTCTCATGGTCGACCATCTCCTTTAAGAACAGAATGTTATCTGGAGTGGCACGGCGGACCTGCTCTGGTTGCCTCGATGTTACAACCACAGCAATGGAATGTTCTGGAAACCCGGGTGAGCTTCTTTCCATTTTCTCCTTTTTGTTTCCTATTCCAATATTTTTTGTTTCGATATGTATGTATATGTATGTGTATGTACACTCAGTGGCACGGGAGAGGCCGACCGGGTTTTTGTTGGCGTGTTAGACTCCATGTTCAGCCTCCTGTAATCTTTGTCAATTGTCAGTAAGCTTTTTGGACGGAGATTTAACGACATTATGCAAAATGTGCGAATCTGGTGTGATCAGGGTTTGGCGTTGATAGGTTTATGGATCTGGGGTTGCCGTGGCATGTGTGAGGGGAGTCATTTTTGGACGTGGAGATTGCGGGGTCCGTGCTTCTGTGAGGGGTTTGCGTGGCACATTGGAGGTTTCTTCGGGGCTTGTAGGGGTAGGATTGTGTGGGCGGGATTTGAACTGTTTCGGTTAGGGTGGTTGGGACCGCGGCTGCGTCGGGGTTGACGCGCACAGCGTGGGCATTTCCCTTTTTCACCCGATGCTGGCCTTGCTGAGGTGTCGGTGCGGGGAGGAAGCCGAGGTGAATTTTTATTAATAATACTGTATAACACTGTATACGTAGTTTTCACAAACCAATTCAAACTGAATGCCATATTTTCAAAGTTCTTCGTGGGTTACACTAGTTGTTTGGGATATTTCACGCGTAACAAATCATGTGTATTAGTAAGATGAATTCACCTCGCCACCTTTGCACCGATGTTTCAGGCGGAGCCAGTATCGGGTGTGAGGGGGGAGGTGCTCGTGTTGGTGTGTCAACTTTGATGCTGCGGCCGTGGTCCGGACCGCTTTGGTGGGGTAGTCTGGCTTTGTCCGCATTGTTTTCTGTATTTTTGTAGGCTGTGGAGAGTGTTTCTAGTGTGTTGCCTGGTCCTTCACAGCGGGTGTGCGGATTTTGGGGTTGCTGTGTCCGGGGATGGCTTTTTTTTAACATATGTTGTGATAGCTTCGGGTCTGTAAGTTTTGTCGGCATGAGGTTTTGATCGCATAGGGTCTATACATTAGCTATTAAATTGTCAGATTTTCGTTTGGAAGTATTGATGGTTGGCGGGGAGACAGGAGGTTGAACAACGTGGTTTTTGGGGGTAAGGTTTTTGCCTTCGGCTTTTTTTTGCTACTGAGTGTATGCGTATGTTTTGTGGCTGTATACATGTGTATGTATGTGTGAATGTTCATTTAATTTTGTAATGCATAATATATATATGATCACATCACTTATCAAGGTGAATCCTGGATCCACTCGAGCCCTACCTTACTAACATAGAAAACCTGGTTCCTGTGACCTTTGTGGGGATGCAGAGGCAAACACGGTCCCTTATCAGCAAAGGTCACACTAACTTTCCTTCCCTATTCCCAACTGATTGCAAGGACGTGGCCGGCGCCGTTATTGATTATTAAAGAAATTGAGTCACTGAAACGTGTACAGTGAGAATGGTCGGTTACTCCCAGCCCCATTCAGTTGATTCATTGTGCAATTTCGCTGATTCTGATCAATCACGGAGTAGCAACCATCGATACGTGCAGTCAGTCAAGCTAAGCTAAGCTAAGCTAAGCTAAGCTAAGAAAGACGTCAACCCTCCAAACACTCCGGAACTTTGCCCAATTGAAAAATTTTGGGCAATCATGAAAGCAAAGCTCGTTAAAACTCCAAAACTGATAGAAAATGAACTTGAACTAAAAAAAGTGTGGTTAAAAGTAAGTAAACAAGCCGGTCCTATCATTGCTTAAAATTTGATGAAAGGGGTTTGGGCATTTGGGTGGGGAGAAGAGGTTCAATAAACCAATGATGTCAAAACTCAACCATTTAGTAGTACTTTATTTCCAGACAGTTTGACAAGAATCGGGCTCAAGGAAAATTTTTGGTGACTTATTTTGTGTGTCCAAATTTCATCGAATACAGTCTATAGAGCATTTTCAAAAGCTTTATGGTCTTGTAAAGGTTTTATTAATTTACTTTCACAACCGTCTATAGGTTGGGCCACCTTTTACACATTTCGGCTTTCAAAATCCATAGAGGAGGTGTTGGTAGATAAATCAGTTTGAATGTAGTTTTATCAACAAAGCCGGGCGGAGTGCTATAAGGCTAGAATAAAACTAAAATTGTTACTTGGGATGTGCAAAATTTCGTCACAATCCGTTAAGTGGTTATCGAGGTGGCTTCCAAGCAAGAAGTGCTTCGACAAAAAAATTTATGGGCGCGGTCCAGGCCAGTCCACAGGTGGATCGTGAAACTGTTGGAAATCGACAATTCGACCGGGTCCCGTGTGGTAAAATCGCCCAAGGCGACCCAAACGACCCAGCTGGTAGCGGAAGAAAAGAGAAGATGACCGACCCCGTGAACGCTAGGAAGATGAGGAATTACTTCAAACGCAACCCGAAATACGTGGCCAAGAAGGTCGATTCCTCCGTCTGGTTTGTTCAGCAGACAATGAAGCGGGCCGTAGTTCATGTCATCCAGGTAAAGTAGGCGCCCAACTAAACCGATAAACAGAATACGGTGGTGGAATCCCACGCCAGGAAGCTGTACGCGAGTGGTTGGTGCAGCCGAAATGATTCGTAATGGACGATGAGCCGTACATTAAAGCGGACGCCAAGGAGATCCCCAGCCTGTAATTATTCATCGGCAAGCCCAGCCTGGATGTTTCGAAGAAGTTCCTGATGAAGAAGGTACATAACAACCGGCACCGTCACTAGACAACTATATAAAGAAGCGTCTGCAGTCCTTCCTCCAGTCCCACGAAGGTGACACTCCGTTTTGGCCGAATCTGACATCATGCCCTTACGCGAAATCGGTGATGGCAGCAGTAACCACGTATTCCTACTGCATTAGGACACATCTCCTGTTAGCCACTTTGTGCCAAATGTTTTGGATCCTTGGCGGCAGAAACCTTATGAAGTCTGTTTTCCACCAATGCCCCACTTGATTACAATCAAAGCTCTAGTTCAGCAGAGCACAGCGGATCTGCCGGTTTCGCGAGTTTCACCGACGTGTCCATTTTCTGTGTGCCCTACTAAGCTGATGCAAATTTCGAAATGTTTGCTCCCCTAAGCTTAATCGACGCCAATTTGTGTCCTGATAGTCCCCAAACAATTCTAGCACATTTGGTTTTAATTTGGCTTTGCACACGCTATTCAAAGTTTGTATGGGAATTAGTATGAAGAATCTCAAACTTACATTCCCAGATCCCCGACATCTTGACATTATGTCCTTAAACCAAATCTAATATAGATTCATATAGTGTAAGTTGTCAACTATCAAATGCCGAAGATACTTGACATGTAAATTTTATACAAAATAGTTATTCAATAAAACATAAAATACAAAATTGAGGTATGATGTTTTATTCTTATTTTTGTTTTCTTATTATTTTATATATTTTATTTTATATTTATAATATTTTATATTTATTATTTTATATATATATAAATTTATATTTTTTATATTCTTTATATTTATATTTTTTATACATATTATATTTTTTTTTCTTATTATTTTATTTGTTGAATAACTATTTTTGTATAAAATTTACATGTCAGGTATCTTCGGCATTTTGAAAGCTGGCAACTTACACTATATGAATCTAAATAAGATTTGGTTTAAGGACATAATATTAAGATTTTAGGGATCTGAAAATGTAAGTTTGAGATTCTTCATACTAATTCCCATACAAACTTTGAATAGCGTGTACAAAGCCAAATTAAAACCAAATGTGTTCAAATTGTTTGGGGACTATCAATACCCAAATTGGCGTCGATTATGCTTAGGGGAGCAAAAATTTCGAAATTTGCATCAGCCTAAAGGGTGTCCACGATGAAATTGCCACACTATGAAATTGCTCTAACTTTTTAACCGTTGGGTAGAATTTAATGAAAATTTGGGTGGATTTAGTTCATAGTGCAATATTTACATCCTGCAAGTCTTAAAGTCCTGTGATCAAAACTCGCGGAAATGGAGTCGAAAGAACAGCTCGTGCGTGATAAAATCTTGCGCATTCATCACGAGAACAAGGATCTCTCGCATCGTTCCATCGCTAAAACGTTGGGAATCGCGAATTCCACGGTGTCGCGAGTGATTAAGCGGTTCGAGGAACGGTTGACTACCGATCGGAAGCCCAGAAGTGAAGGAAAAAGTATTCCGTACAACACCAAAAATCACAACCGCGTAGTTGGGGCCTTCAACCGAAAAACGAACGCCTCCGTTCGGGATGTGGCTAAGAAGCTGCATCTGCGCGAAGTTTTGTCCAGAAGGCCAAAATCTAAGGCTGGGCTTCGAGACGTTCAAGGTACAAAAGCGCCCCTAATCGCGACGAGAAGCAGAACAAGTCCGCCAAAACCCGTGCCAGGAAGTTGTACCTCAACATGCTGACGAAAGTTGAATGCTGCATCATGGACGACGAACACATATGTGAAGGCCGACTTCAAACAGATCCCCGGCAACCTGTTTTTCAAGGCCAAGCGATAAGTTCAGCGTTCCGGAGCATGTCCGCACTCAGAAGATGTCCAAATTTGCGAAGAAATTCCTGGTTTGGCAAGCCATCTGCACGTGCGGGAAGCGGAGTGCACCTTTCGTGACCCAGGACACGATGAACGGACAGGTGTACATAAAGAGAGTGCCTCTAGAAGCGGCTGCTTCCTTCCTGAAGGCCCACAACGTCCCAACAATCTTCTGGCCGGATTTGGCCTCATGCCACTACCCAAGGACGTGCTGAAGTGGTATGCGGACAATAAGGTCAATTTCAGTGCCGAAAATGTTCAACCTCCCAACACTCCGGAGCTCCGCCCCATCGAGAAGTACTGGGCGATTATGAAGCAGCACCTTCTTAAACGACCTAAGGTAGTGAAGACAGTCGAGGAAATGAAGAAAGTATGGGGTTACATGCAAAAAACGGTTGATTCACAGGTTGTGCAGAATCTTATGGCCGGGGTTAAAGCCAAGGTGCGGGCATTTGCGTATGGACTGCAAATAAAATACGAGTAAAATGGTAAAATGAAGTTTAATAGTTATTTCTCAATCCCTGAAAATTTGATGGCAATCGGATGAATACTCGAATTTTGCGAATCAATTTTGTGTGTGGCAATTTCATCGTGGACACCCTTTAGTGCCCTACCATAGTCTACGTGGCCATTTTTTTCTGTTTTTCAACGAGATCGAGGATCACGACTTTTCAACGAGATCGAGACTCACTAGGATTTGTCCACTTCAGCATTCCTAGCCGGACTTAGTCGGTTAATTACACGACGAGGTAGTCGCGATAACGCCACTACCTTCAAAGGGACCTCACAAGCTCTCAACAGAGTTTACCGTATGCTGAAGTTTGATGCTACCGACAGACGTCAAATTTACCAATCCTGGATTGGTATCCTAGGAACGAAATCACGTTTACTCCTTCCCTAGCACTCCCCTTCAGAGGCCTATGAAAAGCCACCATCCAATCGGTGAAAAATTTCTGTAAAGTCATCGGCAACGTTAACGTTGCCTACGAGGATCTGATAACCTGTGTTGCGTCCGAGCTCTCGACCTCTAACGTCAACCAATTGCGTGTTACAACAAAGTCTAAATCCTCAGTATGATGGAAACATTCAAACACATGCAAGCACAGAACTGTAAGCTGTTCTATGATGAAAGGCAGAGTACGTCTAGAATTGCTGTTTAGGTTGATATGGTCTATTACTTTTGACATTGTGAAATAGTGCAATTTATGCAATGAATGTAAATTGAAAAGTTTCTGAGGAAACGTCAATGTCAGATCATAGACACATCGTGTTTGAATAGATTGGGGCAAATCGGTCAACTACTACGTTTAGAAATCCTAGAAAAACTAACTGGGATTAATATGCACAATATTTGAATTCGGAGTAATTTACAGAAGGTGGAAAGAATGATTCAGCAGCAGCAGCATGGTTGACCGATTTAAACCAACAGTAGATATGCTGTTGGGGCCACTCACAAGTTGAAAAAGTGGTTTTTGACGGTCTTGTTAAAGATTGGTTCCACTGTGCGACGGCCTATGAAAAGTACATGGACGCTTGATTCGCTTATTTGTTTCACTACACGTGGGTGTTATTTTGATGAAGACCAAATCAATTTGCAAGAAAATTAGGTATAGGTTAGGAAACGGCTTAAGCACCCCGGGACGCTATTCCAAGCACGGGGTAAACGTTAACCTCCAACGCTCATATTTTGCAGTATAGTGCTTCAGTAGATGGAGCACCATACTGAAAAAAATGAGCGTTGTAGGTTAACGTTTACCCCGTGCGTGGAATAGCGTCCCGGGGAACTGAAGTCGTTTTCTACCCTATTATAAATTAGAAATTTCCGAAACTTTTTAATCATAGTGTAAGTCATTTTCAGATATTTTTGAAAATTAATTTAAGAAGTTTAAGTGTGCATGAATAATCCCGGGATTTCACGAATTTTGATATTGATTCATCCCCATTCAGAAAAAATCAATAAACAAGTGTTATCTTAAAAGAACCTACAAATAATATCCCTTGGGTAAGCTCTAAAATCCCAAACACTTACCGAAAACACTGCCAGTAGGAGGTATATCCGCAGGAAGTCCCATCGCAGCTCACCGGGAGCCCATCGTAAGCTCCTCATTGTGGGAGCCAATCGTTTTAGCTTCTGAAATGCATAAATTGAAAATAATGTTGTTTAGTATAATTATTTTAAGATTTCATTTTAATTTTTCAATGAATTACTTGAACATCAACCATGTCGAAAAAAAACATAAATTGAGCTATTTAGTGAAATACTGCCAGTCGAGTTATTAGTACATGACACTGAAGAAGTCTGCTCATTGTAGATGAAATACGCGTATCTGTCAAGACAAGCAATAAAGGTAGTTGGAATTAAAAAGAAAATACAAATTTTTCTTCTCCTTTCTAGTTGCAGTAAAGTATGTTGTTTGATCAGTGAATTTACAGCGCAGTTCTCTGTGTTTACAGGGTGCCAATGGATGCTTGTCAGTTAAATGAAAACAAATGGGTTAAAATCAAAAACATATTTTTTTCGTATAAACTCACATTTTATGATTAAGATATTACATAACGATCCTTTTTTCTGATTTGGCCAGCCATCGACGTTTCTAAAACGCTTCGCAACTGTTACGCACTGTTCCCTGGGGCATGTTAACCCTAATATTGATCAAGAGTTACTTGAAAGATTTAAGAGTGGGACGTGTTGTTTACTCAATCTGAAGGATTGCGATCTGACGATCAGACAGGTCATTCTTGTGATGATATGAAATAGGGAAAATTTTGGCAACACCACTCCAGCGTTGCTTTCGATGAATGAAAAGGGGCAGAATCCTTAGTCTTGAATAAGTGTTGATTTTTACTCCTGACTCGATGAAAAGTTGTGGAAGCTTGACGTTTTCAAAACTTAGACCACATACCATTACTCTCGATACATTTCGGAAACGCTTCACAGTCACCCTATCTTTGGGAAAATCTGCAAACATCGCTTTCTGTTGGTTGTGAGTATCTTGCAACAGAAACATTTTTTCATCGGATGATAGAAAATCACAAACATACAATCAACGGTTGTAACCGGCTCGTTGCAGCTTTTAATTATGCGGAAGATAAATGTCACGTTCACACTGATGTGTTGAGTCGTCTCAAGACCTCACACGATTTAAATTTATTCAAATATATACCTATTACTATCTCCCGTTTTGCGTTCATGTTTATAGCGTAACCAAAAAATCTTCCAGAACAAATCAGTCTCCATCCATCCAATCCATCCATCAAATGAATCCTAGAGGGTTTGAGCTGTTTAGTGGAATACCTGTTACTAGAGAAGAGAAGAAAAATTAGTATTTTCCATATAATTCCAACTACCTATCAGTGTCAAGATAAGCAGAGGTAGTTGGAATAAAATAGAAAATACTAATTTTTCTTCTCTTTTCTAGTTATCCATCAAATTCCAGATGGCCACACGTAGAATGAAAAATATGCCTATATCGCTGTACAGATATACACATACACTGAGACAAAAAAAAACACTGACAGGCAACCTTTGCCACCCTGCACACAAAAAGACGCAATCAAGGCATATACGTAATATTACTTATCATATCTGTATAATATCCGTTAGTTTCGTTATTAAATTCATATGAGTTTCAATTTCAACAACGTATTGAAACGGAGAGTAAGAAATCGACTGACTGATTCGTTAGACAAAAAGTGTCAGACGGTTATAGCAACAGTCAGTTTAATTTAGGACTGCTTGAGACCCCATTCCTTTTCACTTTCTAGTACTAGAAAACAAACAGAAACGAAGACAGCAAACTAATCTTTTCTAGTATAAGAAGTGCCCCCTGGAGGACTAGGAGTGTGTCAAAAAAGAGCCACTGAAGGGGATTTTTTTTACTATCGTACAGGTTTGGGCCGCAAGCTCTAAGATTGTTACGAAACTTTGTCCATGCGTAGGGTTCATGGATATATGAACAAAAAAATATTAAAAAATTCAGGGTTGCCAATTTTCCAACAAAATTTTTCCACAATAAAGGAAAATTGCATGGAAAAGCCTGAAAAACCATATCCTGAGTAAAGAACAATTTGGAAAAAAAACATTTTCTTTTTTATTAACCCTTAAATGCGCACGATACTAAAGGATTATCATAAAAAAAATCTTTTTAAAAACGTCCACTGCTGTTAAACTAACAACATACTTCGATACAGTGCTTCCAGTTCACACGACTGCTTCATCGAAGTCTATATACATATTTCCCTGGATTATTTCCCAAAAAGGAATAGAATTAATTTATTTTTAAGCTTTTTCTAGTATGTTGCTAAAAAGCAACATTGTGCATTTAAGGGTTAATTCATAAGCCTACATTTCACAGTAGTCCAGAATGCGAATCTAGCTGGAAAGATACGTTTTCAGTCAAGTTTAAAGTTTTGGAGCAAAGGTGTCTTCTACAAAGTTGTGTTCAATAATAATGCCCTTCTTTTGTTATGAATGAAAATTTCCATATGTAATTTCCAATGTAATTTCCATAATTGGTTCGTCAAATCCAGTTCCTCTTGAACGGCCATCAACGAACGGGTATGGCTGTCTCGGCCTCCGATATTATTGCAGTTGGAGACATCTGTAATACACGGACTGGCAGAAACAGCTCCGTAAGCCGTAAAGAAATTGAGAAACTTACCGGGGTGCTTGCGCTCCCATTCACTGCGCCTCAGCAACGGTTGACCCTCATCCTCGGATTCGTGCTGTTCTAATTGCGAAGGGAGCGCCCGGTGTTGGTGGAGTCTACAGTCTCGTCGGTCACGTCGGGATCTTGATCAGCATCCGATTTGATTTCAGCATCTGATTTGATTTCAGCATAGAGATCACCTTCCTCCTCTTGCTCGGGAGGGAAACACACCACCAGCGGAGAATCCTTCTTCTCAGGACATTTCTGGTACGGAAAGCAATTTTCGTCGCACTTCACATCACGAGCAATGATGATCTTCTTCGCGGCACGATCCCACAGTTGATGGCCATTGGGAGCTTATCCAACCATCACGGTTTCCCGGCTTCTTGCATCGAGCTTCTTGCGCTGCTGATCTGGTATCCAGGCGAAGTCTTTACACCCGAACACGCGAAGTTTCTTCAAGCTCGGTTTGCGCCCATACCAGGACTGGGCAGGGCTGCCGTCGGTCCGATTGATGAGGTAGACGGCGGGGCGGACTGCTTCGGGCCACATTATCTTGGGAATGCTCGACTCTACCAGCATGGAGCGGACCTTTTCGACAACCACAGTTCGGTTGAACCTTTCCGCAAAGCCATTCTGCTGTGGCGTGTATGGCACCGTTGGTTCTACTTGGATGCCCTGTCTAGAATAGAAATCTTTTTGCGCATTTTAGCCATACTCGCGTCCTTGGTCCACTGTCAAGCTTGGCTTCATACACCTGGCCATGGCCTCATATTCTTCGAACATGCTGAAGACTTCGGACTTCCTCCACATCATGTACAGCACCGCAAAGTGGGTATGATCATCGATGAAGCTCACGAGGTACCGGGATCCGTTCCAAGCAGGGGTGTTGATGGGACCACACATGTCCGAGTGGATCCTTTCCAGGGGACTGGTTGCTCGACACTAGATCCGCTTAAAGGGTCGCGGCATTGCTTGCCTTGCACACAAGCGTCGCAGAAACTCAGCTTGCCTCCACGAAATTCAGCACCAGTCACCAGGCTATTAAATGCCATTGCCTTCATTCCTCCGACATGCACAAGTTCACGGTTGCCGTTCCAGGTGAATCTCCTGCTCGCACAGTCCGCCCCTCAGTTGGGCGGTGGCGATAACTTTCCCGTCCTTCTTCAATATTGCGACCTTGTCGACGAAGTTTACCTGCACGCTGGCCGTGACAAGCTTCCTCGTGGACATCAAATTGTCGCGCAACTCCGGTATGTACTGTATGTATTCTTCATGTGCAACGGGAATTGTTTGTTGAGACCATTTCCGCAAGAAAAGATTGGCCTTTCATGGCCACGTTAATAACAATCGGCTGCTTCAGCTTCCGGACCATCGAAAACGCTTTGCTGTCATTGGTGAGGTGGTCACTGGATCCCGACTCGAGCTTGAAGACGATCTTGCCACTCTTCGACTTGATGTTGTCCCGGCTCGCCACAAAACCTACCGCTTCACCACCAAGGGTTTCTTCGTTTTGTCGCAGGAAAACGCAGCCCCTTTAGCCTGGCCAACTCTTTCATTCCACTCTTGACGTTTCAAATGTTCAGCCAATAGCTGCTACTTCACGACTTCCTCCTTCAGGTCTTGCTCCGGAACGTTTTCCAGGGCCGCTACCAGAGAGTCATACGAATCTGGCAGCGTCTAGAACAGCAGTACCACCAGGTCGACATCGTCACCCTTGCCACCAGCCTTCTTCATCTGCCGGACCAAATCGTTGAACGCCAGTAGATGAGGTCTCATCGGATTGCCTTCGTTCAGCTTCATCGGTTGAGCTGCTTCCGGACCAGGTGTTGCGGTCCGATCGACTTAGTTGCGAACGTCGCTTCGAGGGCAGCCCACATTTCCTTGGTCGTTGACTTCTTGCGGATGACCTCCAAACATTTGTTGGCCAGGAAACTTACTATTAACGCCTTCGCCTCCCGGTCCGCTTCTTCGAACTTGACCTTCTCCGCCGCGACTGCTGAGGCATTCTCCCTCAGATACTTCAAAACGTCAATCGAATCCAGGTGCATCTTCACCCTGAAGCTCCAATGGAAAACCGGTCCCCTTTTGAGCTGCGGAATTCCGCCTGCAGTGTTCACCCATAACCTTTTATAAGTGAAAGTAGGCAGAGCTTGAAATAATAGGTCTTGTTTATTTGAAGAACAGTTTGAGACTAATCGTTTGCAAAAATTACTCTCTTAGTAACTAAAGGGTGACTAGGGAAGCCTACGGCGATTGCTTACAGTTGAAACAAACGGTTGCGCCGGGTTGCTTCGTCTTCAATATATAATTAAATTTTGGATTGGATATAGGATTCCATGCCAATATGGGGGCACATGCCATTCATTATAGTTTGAAGAAAAAAAATCATTGGGGTTGTGTATAACACACGACCGGTTGACGTAGACTACGTTAAACCGTTTGATTAGTTCCTTTAGTTTTGCGGGGGAACATTACAACGTAGGCACTGTTCTAATCGGGGGGAAATCGATAGCCGGATGTCACAGCGACGACCAAAAGAGTTGCCCGCTGCTTCGAGCGGAACCCCAACCTCTCCGTCCGAGATGTCGCAAAGAAGCTAGGAGTGGCGCCTTCAATCGTGGATAGAGCTAAACAGCGAGCTGGACTGTCGACTTACAAGAAACCGGTGACTCCAAATCGTGACGATAAACAAAACAAGTCGGCCAAAGCACGATCGCGAAAGTTGTACACGACGATGCTGACGAAGTGTGTTGGGTGGTACAGGACGATGAAACTTACATCAAGGCAGATTTTAAACAGCTTCCTGGACAGGAATTTTATTCGGCAACCGGACGGGGGAAGGTGGCAGATATTTTCAAGCACATTAAGCTAACAAAGTTCGCGAAGAAATATCTGGTGTGCCAGGCCATCTGTACCTGTGACTTGAAGAGCAACGTTTACATTGCGACCGGAACCGTCAACCAGGAAATTTATCTGAGTGAGTGCCTACGAAAACGTCTACTGCCTTTCCTGAAGCGACACAATTGTTCCATTCTATTTTGGTCGGATTTGGCATCTTGGAAAAAAGGCCATGGAGTGGTATGCTGTCAACAACGTTCAAGTGGTGCCCAAGGACAACACGGCAGAGCTCCACCCAATCGAACAATATTGGGCCATCGTCAAGCGGAACCGTAAGAAGACTCAAAAAGCTGTTGTGAGCGAGAAAAAGCTAAAGGCAAACTGGCGGTCTGCGGCGAATAAAGTGGACAAGGAGACTGTACAAAATCTTAAGACAGGTGTTAAACCAAAGACCCGGCAATTCGTATTCGGTTAAAATGAAGTTTAGCTGAATATTTCTCCAAACGTTTGATTGCTTGTGTCACGTGTCGAATGCATGATTTGGTAAACGTTTCATATCGAAATCAACGACACATTTGAGGCTTCTTTTCAATGTCCGGAGAGGTACGATTATGCCGAACTATTGCTCTACCATATCAACAACAATGTTTAAAAGTATTATCGCAAGAAGCTGACCTGACAGCACTAGTTGCCAGCATAAGTGTAAGAAGCCTATTAACATAAAGCAGCAGCAACTTAACCTAGACCTTACGGCATGTTTCACCACTCAACTAGCCCGACTCTCGTGTTGATTTATTTATTTATTCACTGATCAAGCACTATGCTGCATTTCCATCCTCACCATCCTCCAATCAGGGCCCCATCACAGGGTCCGTGATGCTGCGCAAGTTGACATAGAGCCAATCCTTACGGGCTCCGTTATGGGTTAAGTTCTTCTCCAGCAATCAAATCGTTATCAGTTCGCTACGATCGATCGGCGTGAGTGCCATCATCATCAACATCAACAACAACAACAATAACAACAACAAGATCGACCGCTTATTTTGATTGATAAGTGCCTCTGGAGATGTTGGTTTGTTCAAGTGTTGTTCGGCATCCCTCGGCGTGCTCTCCATAGGTTAGGTAGCCGTGAGAATCGTTTGCCCGGCTTAGAATCGAATTTGCATTTCCCATCCGGAGGCAGAGTTGAGAAAGTTGCTCTTGCACCGGTGGATCGATCATGGAAGATGGTCATCAATCACTGTACAAACACGGCTGAATGGGGGCTGCTCGGCGGTGGTTTCCAGTACACTTATCTATTAAGATGTCAACCGTTAATGGCGTCGTCGTTGAGTCGGTGGCTAGGCATCGATTTCACCCGGACAATGGGTCGATTGTCTCAAGGCTTTTCCAATTGAATTTATGACACACAGCCACAAAGTTGATTTACTTTTCCTCGTTGATTGTTACTCAAACAGTCGCTGATTAGAGCCTCGGTGGAGAAAAAGCTCAACCAATCATGTTCCGGATCGCCTGGGCCTGGGAGTGACGAAACGATTTTCTTCGGACTTTCACATCAACCCTGGCTGCGTTCGTGCGGTTCAGAATAATGAGCGGGTTGCCAAGTCACGTGTGTAGGTGGATCGGTCGTAATTATACAGATCACCGCAGGAGTTAGAAAGCACGAATGGAATCTGACAGACAGCCGCCGTGTGGCCGCCAGGCCTTGAAAGTGAAATTCTGGTGGGGCGTTGTCTACCGGAGTACTTAACACCTTTTCCGTGATCAGGATTGGCAGAATTTCTCGTAAAGTAATAGCCATAATTATCCGGCCTCGACTGCCAGTGATGGATCAATGGGTAGGTCGGTCCGTTGTTTTGACTTGGCCTGTCTGCTTTGCGCCGCTTGTTTGGTCGAAGAGAGCGAGCTGGCGATCGCGGGCCACAAAAGATGATGAGCCGCTGATTAATGGTCATTCTGCTGCGGTCGCCGCCGACTGTAAAGTACAATTAGGTGCAGTAAAATAAATTAAACATAACGTTTCAATTTACGACGGTGAAGAGGAGCTGACCTGGCGACGGAAACCGGGGTTTCTTTTTTTTCTGGCGGAGCCGTCGGTTTACGGCACCTGAAGTGCTATCGTGCAGTGAGAACCCCCGGGTCCTACTCGTTCGTTGGTTGATGCAAAATTTCGACAATGTTTGCAAGTGCAAAATTCCAGCGTTGGATCCCATGGTGCATCTTCCCTACGGAGCAATTGACCTACTTGAACGCATTACATCTTTGCCATATCTTTTCCGATTCGGGCCGGCGAGGCGGCCTGCCACAAAGGCACCGCATAATCCATTAGCTAAAACAAATTATACCTTCCGCACCTTATGCACAAACACACACACACACACACACACACACACACGCGACGATCGTATTATCTTTGGGGAATGCTTTCCAGAGACGAATCGAAATTAAAGTCGCGGTTTGAATCTCCTGCGGCTGCGGATTCGCGTTGGTTGTCATTGTGGCCCAAATCTTAACCTGATTCAATCGTCAAATCGAACTAGTTTTCCTCGATCTAATCCACGTGCGGCGGTGAAATAAAAAACGTTGATTGTCAGCCGTGTCGTATGACAGTTACATGCTCGCGATCGAGATAAGACATCTCCGCCATAGCGGTTGTTTGTTCCGGATCCATCCGACTCGACGTTGTCAACATTGTTGTCGCTCGCTGGTATTTTATTGCCGAAGCAAGTCCACTGACAGTTGCCGTTCCAGGTTGAAAGCTAGAAACCTGTTGGAGTTTTCACTTGGACCGAATAGACGTCATCCGGTTTGCAGAGTATCATACAATATATTATCGTCCGTTGATCGGTGGAGAATCCAGTTACAGATGGGTATCCCGGTTCAATTGGTTAGTTTTGCGTATGGTTGCTTATGGGTCTTACTTCGAGAAACGCAGTGCCAATGAAGTTTGCCTGAGATGAGACTTCAAGGTGAATTACATCGTTGTCTCCACACATGCAAATAGTTTATCCAATTGGCATACGCAGTTTCACAGCAGTTTGACTTTCCTAAACTTCACCATTTGAATGTTTTAAATGACCTCAGTCAACCCAGAGTCACCTGAAGTTCGGACTTCACCTGACAAATGAACTCAAAAGTTCACATTCGCTTGACAATGGATTCCGTCAAACTTTCTTGCTAAATATATGAAGAATGTATCGAAAATAAGCTATCCACGTACATTTGCGTTGTTCGCGTGTATTTGTGATGGTTTTAACGTGTTCATCGAAGCATGCTGTGCGTTTGACTGTCATCTTTCGTTTGTTTACTTGTTTGCACGGTTTAAAATACTTCGTTTTCAACATGTCGCGCATTGAAAATGATGTGAAAATTAAGATTATGGACTGTAACTACGCGACAATTGGCGAAGCGCTTAAAGAACGCATCGCGTCGGTTTGTCCGCTTCCATAAGCCGCCATGTTATCTCACTGCGGCGATTTTTTCGCTGCGATTTCGCTGCGGCGGCGGCTGCAGTTTGGTGGAGCCTTTATATTAGCTTCATCCGGTCTTCACAAAGTTCAAGTTCAATCCAGTACAAAAAAGAATCATGCAATTGATTGTTTGCATAAAACATCATTTTTTATATATGATTTAAAAGAAAAATGTGTGGATACTTATTTTCGATACAGTCCTTATAACGACACTACAATACTATGATACATTCAGAACCTAACTGATACATCTCAGATCGCGGTCTTAGTGGGCCTAGTCAGTAAAGGCACGGTATAACCAACAATCAATATGAAACTAGCGATTTGAAATTTGTTCACTGTTGTGGAACGCATAGGTCCAAAGTACACCTTACAGTCTGCACCTTGTAATACACTCTTGCGCTTTTCTGTAGCTTTCGGTACTACCGAAGTAGCACACTACGAACATAATTAGTTGTAGCAACTTGATTATGACTAACGAAGGCATATTTATGTTTTATCAACTTAATGGCAACATGTGTGCTACTAGGGTAGTATCTTTGATGTTGTTTTGATTCGCTATGTTATTTTGACACAATATTTGAGGTGTATTGGTGTGAGTTACGTTATTAGGGGCGAATCATTAAGCTTGGAACCGAGCGAGAGACCGGTTTGCTAGTACTTCCTGAGCCAAAAAATATATTCATTTACTTCAGGACTATCCACCCGCTTTTAGACTTTTAGCCTAATGGTCAAGACCAAAATATATATTTATTTTGACTAAGCAAGTACCCAAACATCGGTCACAAGCTCATTTTTAAGCTGAATGAATCACCCTTCGAAGCATGATTCCCAACAAATTACCCTTAAAATATTCTGTCAAAATAATTGAGCAACCCAAACCAAAAACAAAGATTCTAGTACCGCAAAGCAAAAGAATGGGATAATCTATGGCATACTTCTAGCCAATAGGGTTCAAAAGCATTGAGCCAATTTTAAATCGGTAGTTTAATATTGATTGTTGGTATTGCCAAGCCGGGTTAGATTTCTGGTCTGGTCAATTTTTTGGCAGTCCAGAGCATTTATCATTGTATGCTTGTGACACATTATGAAATTTCATGCAGTGGGTGTTTGCATCAAAAGCTCTCATTGAATAACGAAATTTCCATTAAATTATCGTAATTTGCAAAAAAATCCTGCCACAAAATATGTTGGTTTATAAACAAGACCTTAGGATGCTGCCACTACGCTCGAAACGTGTTAGGTAAAAACAATGACCTGGCAACCCTATGCTATTTACTAGCGCTTGATAGTATGCAACATATCGTGGGCGTTATTTGAATAAGGCCCATCTGACGTTTGTTACTACGGTTACGATCACCAGTATTGTTTACAAACAAAGAATCTTCTGACGTTTGATTGTAAGAAATGTTAGCTACAGGTCAATGACAGCCCGCCCAGTTCCTAGGTAAAACAACAAAAACACTGGGAAAAAAGGTTGTACAAAATTGGAAAGTGCGGGCATCCGAGATAATCGGTTTGTCTTTGATGACTAAATAGGATGCATGTCTTCTAAGACGAGACTGATTGGTATTTTTAGGTCCATAAACCACGTGACGATTTTTTTAAGGTGAGAGCTTGGAGCTAAGTTAATGCTGAAGTTGATGTTATATACATATAAAGACTTTTATTTTACGATTTACAATGGGGTCAAATAGTCTCAAAAAGTGAACTACGTAAAATGTGGACTGCCTTTTACCAATCTCATTTGAACGCTTTGAAACATGTTCTTTCGAGTGTAAAAAGAACTGTCTTGTCCTAATACGAAGTATTTCTACCAAATTTCATGAAAGTCAATATTTTTGCATGCTGTAAAAGCAAACCCTGACATGTAATGGCAGTTTATGCCCAAAAATACCTACAGTTTTATCCGATTATACAAATCAACTTTGAAAAAATCTCTAAGACTTAATTTTGGACGAAATGACTTGAAACTTTGGGTTTTTCTTAGTTAAAGTTTCAACAACGAGAAAAATATTAGAAAAATAAAAATTGCAGTCAATTTTTGAGATTTTGTCCGGTTTCGGCCACTGTGCGATGTGCTGGTACTTCTTTAGCCAAAATATATGTACATTTTCTTCATGATTATCCACCCAAGCAACACCGAACCGTCATAATTAGTTGCAGCAACTTGATTTTTATCTAATTTAGTCAAATTGAAGTAACTTTTACTGGTTTGCAATAAGCTTGCTGCTAGGGCAGTCCCTGCTGGTACTTTCTGATCCAAAATAAAAATAAAATAAAGTGTTTTTGAAACCAATGGGGCTCTAAGGCAGTAAGCAAATTTTGAATAGGTAGTTTGCTACTGATTATGGGTTATACTTCAACATAGTTTTTGTCGTTTGGCTTTTTTAGTTTATCATATAGGGTTTGTATCCCTTGACTAAGCCTAATATGCAATAGCTCATCAAGTATTTGAGCTGGAAGCGATATTTAACTAGTTTAGGTTTAGCTAGATAAGGTTGATAAAATAATTGGCAGTAAAAAAGTAACACAACTCATTTTATACAGTCAGGAACTTTCGAAGCATATGGATGCAATATCGGTCTATAAGCACCAAATTATGTCTATTCGTGTATTGAACTTCGTCCTATTCGATAGAATGTAGTCTTCGTGTAGTTTTTTTGTCTCTCATTTCCTGATTTAAGCCAGCTGTTGTCACTCTAGCCAACATAAAATTTCACTAAACAAACAATAACAAACCTGCTTTGAAACACTTTGTTGATTTCCTCATGAGTTATGGATCATTGTATAATCAAAATATCATAATTCTAGAGTAAATTTTCAATTATGTAATTCAATTACAATTTAGTCGTAAGTAACAATGCAAACAAAAAGGATGTTTTTTTCACGGAAATATAACTTGGGTACTCCTCAGTATGAATTATATACAATATTATATGAATTGGAGCGAACTGCTGCTATATATTATTTAACTAAATTGGCTTAAGTCACAAGTCGTTATGATTCATGTGCTTTTCTATGCTCCGCTCCGACCTATCCAGCCGGTTCAATTTGGCCTAAGACCGTTTCTAGCCGAAATGACCTAGCGACCAACTTCGAGCGTCTCCGATTTAAAAAAATTGTACACACGTTTTACCCACGAAAGTACGTTTTTTCCACTGATGCAAAAAATGTTTGGATTCATGAGTCAGTTTTAAAAAGGGCGTAAGCATTGTGGATAGCACTTCAATTAATAATTTGTATCTCCAAAACCTTTGGTTGTACAAAAAAAACTGTCTAAAAACAGATTGTGACCCTACGTGTAAGGGTTGTGAAAAAAATGCACACTGAGAAAAAAAATTTCGCAAAAAATCAACAATTAACATAGAAATTTATATATCTCAAAAAACGATATTTTGTTTTTTTATTATGTTTTTTTTAACGCACATTTAAGAAAAGATTCCAGGATGGAGGAATGTCAGGAAAAAAAGTTTCTAGAGCATCAACTTTTGGTTTATATCTCAAAATTTTAATATATGCGAGACTAAATGCATTCTGATGATATAATCTTAAAATATTTTAAAGTTTTTTTGCTCCTGGTGATGAGCTTTGTAAAAGCATCCGTTCTCGAGATATCTCGATTTTAATTTTATCATATTCGAATAATATTCAAAAATACGACCTTTTCATAAATTATTTGTATTTTTTCAAAATGTTTGCTAAGTTTCCCACAACTCACTCTTTGACAGCAAGACGATTAGATGAACGGTTCAAAAGATATAGGGTAAAATGTTTCAAACAGCATTTAAAAAAATTTCGTTTAACATGTATGCCAATTTTATGTCACCATGTGAGGAAATAGGCCGACGGAAAAAAATATGCCTATTTTGTTTATATACAACTTTATACATTGTGTGTACAAACTTGAAGCTCCAACGTCAGTTTAGAGCTTTAGAAAACTTCAGGATGGAGTTGTCTGAGGTCAACTTTTAAAGCATTTTTAAAATCTCAACTATTTGCCATAATAAACGTGTTTCGATGTTGCAGTATATTTCCAGCAGAAATTACAGCCTTTTCATAAATTATTCGCGGTTGTTCAGAATCACAAAAATACCTTCTTCGAAATATGCCTTTAGTTTCCAGGAAGACGATTCGCTTAAGAAATTGGGGAAAATGATTGAAAAAACTTTTCTTATATTTTAATTTCCATATTATACATTTCGAAAAACCAACTCTTGTTGTTGAAGAATCTATAAAAACTGATGCTCTGACGAAGGTCATCACCAGGAGCTTAATTTTTTTTTAAATACTTTCAAAATCATATTATATAATAAGAATACGTTTATTCTCGCAAATATTAAAATTTTAAGAAATGCACCGAAAGTTGATGTTGTTAAAACTTGTTTACCTGTCATTTTTCCATCCTGGAGTCTTCGTTCAAATTTGCGTTATTACTTCAAATTTTCACAGTTAAAAAATAAAAAAAAAACAAAAAATCGTCTTTTGAGATATTTAAATTTTCATGTTAGTTGTCGATTTTTTCCGATATTTTTTTCTCAGTGTATATTTTTTTCCACAACCTTCACACATATGGTCGCAACTTATTTTAAGACAACTTTTTGTACAACCAAAAGTTTTCGAGCTACAAATTATTAATTAAAGTGCTATTCAAAATGCTTACGCCCTTTTTCAAACTGACTCTTGAGTCACAAAAGTCTATGTTAGCGCGGAAAATACTCAATCTCCTAAGCCAAACGCGTATGCAAAGTTTCATTCCAATGAAAAAATATCGAAAATAATTTTCCACATTTCCAGGTCATTTCGCCTGGAAACGCTCGTAAGCAACATGACAGTTTATTGCATTTCGGAACAGACTTGACGAATGCGACATATCATTTTGCAACACGATGTAACGCACCCAGGGGATGTAACGTGATAACTTTCTGAACGACTTATAATGATGTCGTATTTGCCTGAAGTTAAAAGGCTTTAATTTGAATTGAATGAATAAATAGATTTGGAATTCAACTACAACGAAATTTTTATCGATTCACATCCCTAGTAACACACGTGTTGCAAAGCAGTGAAAAATACTTCAATGTGACTCAATTAGGTCACAATCAAGTTTCTACAACTAATAATGATGGTTTGGTGTTGCCTGGGATATTTGCTTAAAATGCTGTGGCTTGGTTCAAAAATAGGACTTGAAAGTAATTTCCAATACTTTTACATTGATTTTCCTCATGATAGCAATTTGTTACTTACGACCTATAGAAAATTTGCTCTCGAAGTCACTCTACAGTCAAAAAAATGGTCACGTTGTTTCCACGTGAAACGCACGTTATTTTCGTCCACTGCCAAAACTAGTAATGAACACGTGAAATTCACGTAAGTGCTACGTGATTTCCACGTAAATCCACATTCTACGTGAAAATCATACAATAGTAACGTGATTTTTCACGTACAATTCACCGGCACGTAATTTTTACCTGATTTTACTGAAGAAGATTTGGTTACGTGTTCAGGTGAAAGTTGCGTGAAATTTCACGTGGCAATAACGTGAAGATTTTTTTGAGTGTACACATACTTTGTTGAAAAACATACAACTGAAGCTCAGACATTTTTATTGAAAATTTTTCTTATAACAACATTTTTAATACACTGAAAATTTATTTTTGTAAATAAGCTTTCACTCGTTTCGTTAACATGGATTTTGTACATAGAACAAATGTCTCGTAAATTGTATAAAACATTGATACTGCTTTTTATCTTGTGAAAAGCTATCATTACACCTATTTCCCTTTTATTGCGTACTAATGCATGTTGGTGTTGTGGCTGGGGTGAGTGGGAATAATTTATTTATATCAACAACTACAACTTTTCTGAAGAAAACATGCCTTTATTTCAGCAAATGAAAAAGTTAAACTTTTGATTTCTCTGAAAATACGAACCACCCTTATTTTCATTCACACCAAAAGAAGCGCCTTAATACTAGAAAAAACTTTGTGGAAGACAATTTTGCTCCAAAACTTTAAACTTAGGCTGAAATTTTATCTTTCCAGCATTCTGGACCACTGTGCATTGATATAAGGCCTGTACTCGAAAAAAATGCACCATTTTTTCCGTGTGTAACTTTTTTGTCCGTGGGTAAAAATTGATGAAAATCTGAGTATAACTAGTTTGGAGTTTACAAGTGCAAAATTTCATAACAATCGGTTCTGTGGTTATTGAGATGTCATCGAAACAAGAAGAAAATCGTCGGAGAATCCGACTGCGACCATGAGATGGATCGAAAGACAACCGAGAATCGCCCATGCAACTGTGTCTCGGGTGGTTTAATCGTTTAAAGAGTCCCAGACGACCGAGCGGCGGACGGGAAGTGAGAGAAAATCTAAGACAGCTGACCCTGGGAAGGCCCGGAAGGTGTTGGATTATTTCAAGTGTAATCCGAGCCTTTTGATTCGCGTCGCGGCTCTGAAGGCAAAGTGTTCCGCCTTCCGTATTCAAGGTCCGCAAGGCACCGAGCCGGCGTGAACAACAAAACACGGTGGCCAAATCCCGCGCAAGGAAGCTGTATCGAGAGTGGTTAACGAAACCGATGTGTGTGGTTATGGATGACGAAACCTACATCAAGGCAGAAGCAAAGCAGATACCGGGGCTGGAGTTCTACGTTGCCAAATCACGGTTTGATGTTCCGGAAGACATAAGGAAGAAGAAAGTGGACAAATTCACCAAAAAATACTCGCTCTGGCAGGCCATATGCCAATGGGGTAAACTGAGTAAACCGTTCATCACAACGGGTACCATCAACAGCGAAATTTGCCGCACCGAGTGCCTCCAGAAACGTCTGTTGCCCTTCCTGCGGTCCCACGGCGGCGAGACATTATTTTGACCGGATCCGACATCATGCCATTACGCGCGATCGACGTTGGATTGGTACAGAGACAATAATGTTGTTTTTGTACCAAAAACCGCCAACTCCCCAAGTTCACCAGAGATTCGTCCGGTGGAAAGATTTTTGGCCAAAGTTCGAAAATTTAAGAACGAGCTGGAGTTGAAGAAAAACTCGATGAAAGTGATCAAAAGGGTCGGCTCCCCCATTGCCCAAAATGTAATGAGGGGTCTTAAGGAAAAGGTGCGGGGTTTCAGCGATGGAAAGGAAATTGAATAGAGTAATTATGCCAAAACATAGTCCATGTGCATTAGTTCATTTCCTGAAAGTTTCAAAAAAATCCGACTTAAAATAACACTTTTGTCGGCGAACACTTTTGTGTGGTGCATTATTTTCGAGTACAGGACTTAGAACAAGTAAACTCTTTATTACATGTTTAATGAAAACATAAGATTCCTTTCCATGTCTAAATCATAACAAAATTCAACTACGACTTTTCCCAAGTTTCACCGATTACTCCCAAAATTCAAAACAAAACAAAGCTTTTCATCATCCGCTATCAGTAACACAGTTGTCACCGCCGCCATCCAATTTGTCTCGCTCTTGTTTCCTAAACAATCGCACCAATTTGAGCTCCTTCCACTTCCTGCTCCGTACAAGTCATGGAACTCGTGCAAAGCTGACAAATAGAAGCGTTTCAAATGTCTCTCATTACTGAATCAGATTCGAAAAACAAAACACCCGACTCACCCGCTAGGTGCCGAACGAGGCCCAGAGACCCCAACAACAAAGGCGAAAAACGTAAATCTCCCGTAGAAGCCACCGTAGAAAGCTGGAAAATGACAAATAATTGATTTGAATTAGTTTCGAAAAGTGGGATTTGAATTGAATTGTGTGTTTCTTTTTTCCATCGCTTCATTATCGCTCGGCTTCACGATGTGATCCAGATTGTCTCGCTTCGAACGAAACCAAAACCCGGAGTCAATGGGAATGGGGGAAAATCGTCACCATTGAACCGAGGTGGGGCCTAAACAGGTTGATTTCGCTTTTCGCTTTTTTGGAGTGTGTGAGAAGTCGTGAAATTCCAATGGCGTTAGAACCGTTAAGTGATTTACCAAACTTTCAGCTGTTAAAACGCGTAATTTGTCAGTGGGACAGTGCCATTTGTCCGTTTTTGCCAGGCCGCTCTCGATCCGGTTTCTCTTGGTGTTTCTCGGAACATGGATGCGATTTTCGAACAGGTTGGAAAACTAGGATAGGAATTATGATTTATCGTTTTATGCTCTGTGGTAGAAATTTATCTCGGCAGATTCAACGACCTTCGCATTGGCCGCCTACGCAGCGCTGCTCAACTCGCCTACTTGTTCCGGATTCGTTGTAAACAAGTAGCTGACAAGTTGCTCTGAGTTGGCATAGTAGTTTGCAGCGCTACAAAGCGATCGGACATTGGCCATCGGAGGCCTAGCAACTTCAAATGCACACTTGAACTCCGAGAAGGATTCCAGAAAGTTTCGCGCGTTAAAAAATGATCCGACATTTGTGTTGATTTTCCGCCTCATTCTTCAACTGCGTTTCTCCTCGCTATTGATTTTGCAAGGGGCAATTCATTAACGTCCAAGACGAGGAGGGAAAATGCCGCGCAAACGATGCGAGCGGAGAAATTAATGATTAGCGATGGTAATTTTCTCTCGCACTTCTTTTCTTTTTCTTTTTTGTTATTAACTCGATCGCCGGGTTTCAATAGTTCACCGCAAACCAAGAAGGCGATGAATCGATGATCGCCGTGGCAGCGGCAGTGAGGGGAAGATAAATACAGTTTCGTTGCATTGTTCGGAAATTGGAGATCACCGGCGATTGATCAACAACAGGTTGAGCATATGAGTGAGCGAGAGAGAAACGCACGGAAGAAGAGACTTTTAACCTGTTCATTACTGGAAATAGTTTGCAGCGTAAAGTATCAAATAATTTAATCATTTTGTTGTTGCTGGATTACATCCTTCGGTTACATATGGGGAGCAAAATGGAAAATCTAAAACAGAGAAAAATCACGAGAAGTGATCAGTTTTTAACCGTAATTACTTAATCATTTCTCTTTAGTTTTCTCAAAATTTACATCAATGCATTGGAAATGGGTCCTCCCTTAGCTCAGTCGGTAAAGTCACGGCTACAAAGCAACACCATGCTGCAGGTGGCATGGAGGTTTCGATTCCCGGTCTGGTCTAGGAATTTTTCGTTATGGAAAATTTCTCGACTCCCCTGGGCATAGGGTATGATTGTACTTGCCACGCAATCAAATCCAATGCAAAAACGGCACCTGGCATCGAAAGCTCTCAATTAATGACTAAGAGCATCCGCATCGGGCGCAAATATCTGGACGACTAAAATACTAGCACATCGAGCTGTCATTTTAGTTTAGTCACTTAATCTCACAATGGTCGCTAATACACTCCAAAATACGCGTTGTTCAACCTTCTGTAACTTTGTCAATTATTAATTTGAGTAATTCTGTTACTTTGTCCGCATTAATTACTGTATTGTTTTAAGTCATGGAGAAATTTTTAATATCCTACCTAAATTTTTCACAGAAATACGGATTTTTGAAATCGGTATGTCAAAATTGACATTTTTCACATATGTTATGATAACTTCAAATTTATAAACTTTATCAAACATAAAACTTTGGTCACATAAGGTGTATACATTAGTTATAGTGTTGTCAAAATTTCAGCCAAATATATTGATAATTGACAAAGTTACAGAAGGATGAACAACGCGTATTTTGGAAGCAACATTTTGCTCGGTTTTTTTTGCTGCGAGTGTATATGGGAGAATCAACTTGAAAAAAGAAGAAGACACCGCGTGGAGATAAATCTGACAGCTCCCATGTTAAAGTATAGGACGAAACTTTTAAAATGCTTCTAATAAATTCAAATGAAATTTTAATATAAAAAGCGGTTTGTTGTGTGATGGAAGAAAAAATCAAAACTGCAAAACAAGGACGGTATTACTTGATTTATTTTTTATTTTGCTAGGTAATGTCTTTATTGAGTAAGTAACTACTCAATAAAGACATTTTCAGCAAAATAAAAAATAAATCAAAATAATGTCCTTGTTTTGCAGTTTTGATTTTTTCTTCCATCACACAACAAACCGCTTTTAATTAAAATACTCAGTAGTTTTTAATTTTTCTTACACCTTACAACAAACCGCTTTTAATTAGAATTCCATTTGAAGTTTTCAGAAGCATTTTAAAATGTTAACTTTAACATGGACGCTGTCAGATTTATCACCACTCGGTGTCTTCTTCTTTTTTCAAGTTGGATTCCTCTATTCTGTTACTGTTGCGGGACCACTGTGCAATGAGTTCAGTACCGCAATGTCAGTGTGAGTTCAGTACCGCCCGATACATAAACTTCATTCGGACAAACAGCGTAGACGTCAGTGAAATAGCGTGGCCAACTGTCACATGGAGCATAAATGTAAGAATTGTGAAATCGCACCATATAGAAATCGGATTGATTGGTTAGTAAACAAATTAAAAGTTAAAAGTTTATGATACGCCTTAAAGTTGTTCCTAAAGCTAAGTGAATTTAAACTAGACAGTGTGAGATAAACCTGTAGCGTAAGATGAATTTGAACCAAATTTCCTAATATTATTAGTAACTTAAATCTATTATCACAGATAGGACCAATAGTACGGAGTCAGTGCATTGAGTGCAGCATTACACAAATAAATACTGTGAAACAAAGCTTAAAGTGAGTAAACTGAAATAGTGGAGATAGTAGATATACTGATTTATACATTCGGTAGGACAGAAATAATATCAGGTAGTCAGCGGTAGGTGGAAGACAGTTTCGACCTCAAATTGGAAAGGAACACGATTATGTAAGTCTGCAAGCCTTTGTATTTTGTGAGTAATTTAATTAAGAATAAGTTTCAGCTTGAAATTGTTACTACTGCTCTTAAGACGTGCCCACCCTTTTACCTGTCCGAAACAGTTACCGTGTTCTGTATCGTTGGCTGCTAGACTAGTTCTCAACACGCTCATTCAGATCTACTGTAAATAGAGTAACTTTCACTCAGTTTTGTATCTCCATGCAAAATGTCAAAAACTGAGTAATTCGAAACAAGGAAACTGTGTAAGTGCTACTCTGATTGTAAAAGCACTATACTTATTAAAATAGAGTAGGTTTAGTCGATACATTGGATATTTATTCAGAAACGGTTCGGAAGTTGAAAGGTAAGGAAAATGTCTTTTTATGTAAATAGAACTAAAGTATCGTTTCTTAAAAGGATTTAGTTGTCACATCTCCATCGTATCACCAATTTACAAGAGTTTCGTCGGACGATGGCCGCCAAGCTCCGAAAAAAATTATTGAATCGAAACTGAATAAATTATACAATAAAAACACTCCGTCGAAGCGCATCGGGTTTTAATGGTTATGAGTAGCGTTTACTCAAATCGTTCAATCAGCTAAACTTAGATACTGTGTAGTGTTTACTCTAATTTTGACAGGTGACTTAGTTAATCAAAAATGAGTAACGCTTTAGTTACTCTAATTAGGAAAGTTACAATTTTAACGGTACTGAGTCGTTTTCATTCAGTTTTGAGTTACTACAAACGAGCGTTTATAATCAGTTTGACAGATTCGGTGATCGACATAAACATACACATTTAAAAAATAACACCGAAGTCGGTTCAATTTTCACCGTACCACATCGGTTATCAACAAAAAAACCGAATGAATCGTTAATATATACCGTTTCGGGTGTGTGTTTTAAGTCAAACCCGAACTTCGGTTACCATATGATATATTTGACCGATAAAAATGACAGATAAACCAAACAGTACGGTAAAGGAAGGAAATTCAAGAGTTTGATAGACGTAAACCGAGAAAACTCGGTAAACTGGAACCAAGCATTCGCTGAATATTCTTAAACGTCTTCGAGTCGGTTCCACGTCGGCTATTTCAATAAAAAAAACTCGGTTATTTTGACTGACTTACAAAGGCAGAATCTTCGGCCATTTTATCTCTGCGTTTGAGCGGCGTATGTACACACTATCGAAATGTCATGTAAATTTCTGTCTGCTGAGACCGACACATGGGAGCGTCCTTTGCATAGAGGAATGAGTTAAAAGAGATGAGAAAATAAATTCAATCGAACACATCTTTCGTTGAATTGCGTATGTGTCAGTTTCAGGAGACATAATCTTAGACGAAATCCATCATTGCGTTCTCGGACTTTATACAACATGAATTACGTCTCGCGTAAAATTCATAATTTCTAGTGTGTAGAAGAGGGAATGTCGCCGAATGTTCGACGAGGCTTTGAGCCCACTTGGCATTCGGAGCTCTGGGCTTTTTTTGGGTTAGCTGGTTTCAGATCAAAACTGCGACCAGGAAAGCCAGCACAAGCGAAATACAACGACTTTTTCAACGCATTCTAACAGCCGCTCGTTTTGTTGAAAAAATATTCAAAAATATTTTTGTATACTTCATGGATACACTTATAATTGTAAAAAAAGCTACGATTGATTTGAGTAAAAAGGAAGGGGAAGCCCTTGATTTTTTTTTCAAAAATGATTTTTTTTTTCTCGTTCTAACACTGTTTATCCCCCCTAAATTAATTAAAGTTGATCGAATCCATGTGAGACACCCTTTGCTTACCGTCACATGCGATAATTCCCGATATGCAGGTATATCAATAGCAATATTTCACATTTATTTGAAAACTAAATGCTTTTCAAAGCGACGACTTCGACATGGTTCGGTCATTTGAAGCACTTATGATCGAACTTACCTATGGAGAAAAGAGATAATAGAAAAACAAAGTGTTAATATCGTGATGTAGCGGTTTTTAGCTTAGCTGTTTATTCTGCTAATTTGACTGTAATATGGTTGGAAAGATACACGGAAATAAAAAGCATAAAAATAAACGATTTAAACTACCTTAGCTTAGGTGAAACGATTAAAATTCTTTGTTAGGGGAAAATTTGAGCTCGCAAAAGAGTCATTTTTTTCATACAGATTCAGTAAATCAACAATATCTACTGATGAATAATTATCTGTAATGCAAACACACATAGTATGTAGCTCTAAAAGCATCCTGATACAAAATTAGTCCAAATTGGCTCATATGTATAACTAAAGTATCTTGTCTTCCCAATCAACATCTACCATCACACTTTATGAGAGGCCCCTACAGCATTCTTAGTAAGCGCATCCAAATGAAAAATTATCCAACATACTTGTGAATAGCCCCAGCAGCAGCCTTACTTTCAGTATACCGTTGTACCAAGCTAGCTAATTCGTCTAATCTTCCCCAATAAACATCCACTATCACACTTTTGCTAGCAACACAAATCTGTCACATTTGGATGAGCTACTTCATGTAACATTGTAACTATGAATAGGTAACATAAAGATTTTCTGGCTGGTTTGCAACATGTGTTTTACTAATGGTCTCAACAGCATCCTTACTGTTGGTTTAGATCGGTTGTAATCAGCCCCTCTAACGTTTTAAATAACCTTGTCGTATCAATTAAAAGCCTCCATCACACTTAGTTGATGGTCCATCAACAGTAGTTGATCCAAACCAGTTCAAACTCTAGTTTTTCCCAATGAAGAAAACCACATCACCACACTTTCGTGAGTAAGCCCTCAATGACAACCTTACCACAGATTTAAATCGGTACTAATATTTAAATATATTTATGCATATCTTTAAAACCAACCTAAACTCCAGTTATCTCCATGCATATGTAATATAATCTAAAACAACGTTTTAAACTAATTAATAAAGCATTATTTTTTTATTCATGAACCTTCTTCATATTCAGGATATTCTAGGTCGTCAATTAGGCCTTCTACTTATATGTTTTTTTTTTATATTTCTAAGATAGAAGAATTGATGTAGAACAAATTTGCTCAAGACAACGAACACTTTTATTCAGCCTGTGATTTTACACAGCCATTTTGCTTTTGGGGCCATATATAATCCCTTAGGCCTGAAGGGACTAACATAGTATTTTAAGATAAGGCATAAAATTTATGAACTTTTCAATAGTATGTGGCCAGAAATCAACTTTGTTCTCTATGTGTACCAATGTGAAATTGGTGCGTCGAAATATTTCCGATCGATTGTTTTAAAATTTTTGAAATATTTTTGAGAAATTACTGAGATATTAACGCTCAAAACCCGACCACTTTTAGTGACGCCCGTAACGTGCGTTTTTTTTTCTAAATTGTACCCCAGCATAAAAAACAAATCCGTAGTCCTACGCATATAAAAAAATTGACAAAATATTAAATTAAAATCATCTATTTTGTTTTTAAGGTTCTCATGAACCGCCAGATTTAGGAAAATGGTTATGACTTTAATATGAAAAATAGGGTTCTAAAAAGTTCGCATTTGAGATTAGTGATTCTTTTTCTATATATATATATATATATATATATATATATATATATATATATATATATATATATATATATATATATATATATATGTTAAACAAAGTTCAATTTTAGGACTTCACGAGAATTTTTATGAGTGGGAAGTATTAAGATTCATCATCTAGAACGAATCGTAACAGAAATTTTTTATATGAAATCGTAAAGAAACGGTCAATCCAATATCATAAGAATCTCTTATAGAATTAATTCAAATGTTTTTTATGAAAATAATATTTGCTATGATGTTTCAAAATCAAAAAATATTTGTCTTTTGTCGAAATTCTAAAAGCAAAACATATTTTGGTCATATGAAAAGTTTGTTCAGTGTGTGGTAAACATGAAATTTAGTAAACGAAAACATATGGCTACCCTTCACTGACATCTGTCATTGATTTAAACTATAATAAAATACAAATACAAATCAAATGGCGTAATACTTCCCCTCGTTCAATTTGCCATTTCACGAGGACGTTCATCATTGTACATGACAGCTTAAAAGGGATCTTTTAACACCAATTCGGAAGAAGTGTTGACGATGATTATTAAAGAGTGTTTCGATCAAAATTTGGTCGACTTAAACTTGACGTATTCCTTCATCGTGCATTAATTTTTTTGCACACCCTCATTTTGAACGATGTGCCTCTATTTTGATTTTGATGAGCCACACTTCTGTTTTGAAAATGTCAGTCGAAGGAAGACAAGCAACGCATCAAAATTTTGCACGTGCATAGCGAAAATCCAAACTACTCTCACGCCAAATTGGCGATATTGTTGAATGCTGGCTAAATCAACTGTTACCAACGTATTAAAGTGTTCGGTGAACGTTTGTCGACAGCCAGGAAAGCTGGACTCGAGGGGAAATCGAATGCCGGAGGCTTCACAGCGATGACAAAAAGAGTTGCCTGCTGTTTTGAGTGGAACTCCAAACCTCTCCGTCCGAGATGTCGCAAAGAAGCTGGGAGTGGCGCCTTCAACTGTGGGCAGAGCCAAAAAATGAGCTGGACCGTCGACTTCACAAGATATCGTGGATGACTCAAATCGCGACGATAAACAAAACACGTTTCGAGACCAAAGCACATTAAACTGTCAAAATTTGAGTGGAAAATATCTGGTGGGCGGCAGGCCATCTGCACCCGTGGGCTTGAGTAGAAGCAACGTTTACATTGCGACCGGAACCGTCAACCAGGAAATTTATCTGAGCGAGTGCCTACAGAATCTGCTCCACTGCCTCTTCCTGGAAGCGGCATGCAAATTGTTCCGTTCTATTTTGGTCGGTTTCGGCATCTTGCCATAACGGAAAAAAGGCCATGGAGCAGCATGCTGCCAACAACGTCTCGGCGGACTCAAAGGACATGAACCCTCCTAACACGTTCGGCTGTGCCCGCACAAATCGAATAATACCGGGCCATCGTCGAGCGGAACCTTTAGAAGACTATAAACAGCTGTTGTGAAACAGAGCTGGTAAAATCTCGGCGGCCACGTGAAAATGAAAAAACAGGCGGTTATCTCACCGTCACGTAGCAGAAATGAACTATCATG
>JASCZW010008947.1:0-46166 GCA_034211315.2 Aedes japonicus
AATTCTGTCAGCGGTTCTTATTATCATTTAGTCGAGGCACCTACTAATGAGGTGGAGATGTGACATCTGCTAATAAATCAAAACAGCTTGTTGACGTTCGCCTTACGGTACAAGAGATCATTGCACCGAATCTATTAACCTCACTTTTTTTGACAGTTCAGGGAGACTTGTTTACAAGGTGTTGAATTTGGACTCGCTTTCAAACGAAATTTTCAGCTGGCGCTTTTTTCCGGATTCTGTAACGATTAGATTCAGGAAATGATGTAAAAATAAAGCACTGGTGTCTGTCTTTCCGACAAGTTTGGTTCAATCACAACCAATTCTGAGCACAATATTTCAATCCTATCTTACCGAAAATATGCTAAGTCCACGTAAACAAGCTCCCTGAACTGTCAAAACTGCATTGATGACGCCTTCGTGCAATGATCTAGAATTTGACTCGATGGTTTGACGAGCTATGTGTTGTCACAACTCCATCATATCAGCGGGCGCTCCGACTGATGATTATGTTTTTATTGTCAATGACTGCGTACCAACATCTTATATTTCGTGAACAGTTCACGAATAATAGTTACTATTACTGGAAACTAAATCTAAATCAAGGTATTTCGAAGGTTTTAAAGTATTGATATCAATGATTAATCTGCTCTTAGCTTTTCAGTGCAAGATAGTCTATTACCAATGTTAACGGAAGACGAAATCAAAACTGAACTAGCTATCGATGAAGAAGACATCGATCCTTGTAGTCGCGTATATGCTGATCCTTTTAACACTACACATTTGGTGCTGGACATAAAACACTCCATTAAAAACGAAAAAGATTTTAAAACGAGAGAAGGTACAGGCGTTGGATGAGCATAAAGATGAAGACTATGATACTTTCAACGTTGATATACTAATGCACGAAAATGAGGGTGATATTAAAGATAAATTAGTGTCAAAGAAGGAAAATACTGCGCCGGAACGATGTTCCAGATGTCGATTTAAGATAAATACAATGAAAGAAGCTCACGAACACTCTGGCAGTTTTTACTTGAGCGAAAGATGTACCGATCCAGAAAAGATTTCCGAAAAGCCATTCGAGTGTGATATATGCTTCCAACGTTACACTAACAAAAAAGCTTGGCGGCAGTATAAATCGTTGCTGTTCATCAAGAACAAATTCCAGTGTGATCAATGTGATGTGAGCTTTAGGCTAGAGCGAACACTGCAACATAAAGATAGCCACAATAATGTGATTCAACCGTACAGTAGACGTACAGAATGATCAACTCCCACGATATTGTGCTTGCTAAGAACACTTTGATACCGATGAGCTGTTGAAAAAGCATGCCAACGAGGTACATTATCCAGAGAGCTTATTGAGCCATCGATAAAAGCAATCAGTTCCGTTGTGATGTATGCCTCCGACGATGTAAAAGCATGCGGATTCTAAGAGGACATCAGTCAAACCCGTATCGGGTGACAAAATACCAGTGTGCTACCTGTGGTCGCACATATAGGGACAAGAGTGGATTAGCGGATCACGAACGTTCACATCAAGATAAACGATCTTTCATATGTCCGGTTTGTTCTAAACCATTCGAAATGCGAGATTCCTTCCGAAAACATGTAAAAGCGCACTCGGTGGCTCAGGATCGTTTCAAATGTGAAATCTGTAGTAAGGGATTCAAAGCCAGGGTCAATTTGAAGTTTCACCCAATAACGCATAATCAACAACATCGTCTTATTCTTTGTACCCCGGCAACATTTGCTAGAAAAATATGCCTCCAAGCACATATGAAATTACATACGGGTGAGATGCCATACACATGCGATCAATGTGGGCCAATGTGGGCGCTCCGACTGATGATTATGTTTTCATTGTCAATTAATGCTTTCAGGAACTGCGTACCAACATCGGCATTGCACGGCAGAGGAATTCACTAAACCGTACTACATAAAAAAGAGTCGAAGCGCCACCAAATGGCTCGACTCGACAAAAACAACAGTAGTGTGAAATTGAATTGGTGTCAGATAAGTACAACTTCCAGAAGTTATCTCCTTCCGAGCGGATCATGAACTTTGGGACGCACAACAGATCATCGAGGGGCCGTTCCGTCCTCGCTGATGTCCATCATTCAGATGTCGGGAACCATAAAATTTTAAGATAAACCGTTGGTCAATACCACATTACCATTCCAGCAGAAATTTATGATTACAGCTCAGAGAAAGAAGTTGAAGATTTCGTGCTTTCAGCTGCACGATGTAATGCACTGGGACGAGGAGTGATAAATTAATCTGAATTGGAAACATTATTCAAATATTAATTAATAAATTTTATTCGGTTTCTTACTCTTGGGTTCATTTTTTGTGTTGAAAATGAGTTTGGGTTGAGTCCATTAGGAATCTTAAAAAAAAATCCAGTTGGAATTCTAAGCAACCTCCTCAGCGTACTCGAGAATTGCTTTACAAGAATTTTGTTCGACATATGAGGAAGTTCTACCTGAACTGGTGAAGGATTAATCTGGTCAGCTAGATTCGACTGTACCGAGTTAATCTTCAAACTTGCTCCTATGTGATTAGGACTTCTTCTATCGGAAAAGCATTTGTCGTTATGCGTTTTTTTTCTGTAGTACAGACCACAAATAATGCCGTTCCCGCAATCGTACCGAAAATGTACACATTTACTTTGCAAAGTGATTCTCCTGTCAGCAGCATGGTATCGCCCGCATTAAAATCAGTCGTCTTAAAATGAGAGAAATGTTTTTCAAACAAGTGAAGTTCTTAAATTCACGCAAGTCTTACAACTTAGGAAAAACGATGAAAAGTCCAAGAATTGTGTTGACAAACATCCTCCTGGTGTAACAAGTTCCATCGCAGTATCCCACCGTGATCGACGTCGAATTGCCGAAACCATTCCTAAAAAAAATTAAAACTTGTTTTAAAAGCAATCTTTGAAGAAATAATATGTTGCACCCAGCTGAACAGTCTCGTGTGAAACAATAGCTTTTCATAAGGTGTAATCCCGGACGTATGAAAACAAATAAAAAATGTTTGTTTTTATTTCAACACACTGAAATAAAACAGCGGCCTGTATCAAACTGTCAAAAAAGATTTTAAATCTTTATTACATCAGCTGATATTTTTGAAAGATCGGAATGCAAATTGAAGAAATCTGATCAAATGATCAGGAAGTCCGGCCCCTTGGGTATGGCATAAGAATTTAACAACTACAGTATAAGGAAAATAACAAATGCACCCTTTTGAATTTACACAACTACTGGTACTGAAGTCAACCCCAAAAAATGTTATGATTTCAGGAATTTACCTGATTACATGTTTACCTTACTTATAAAGCTACATTTTCGAAAATATTATCGTTAATGAATAAACTTCTATCTCCATATTTTGCTTATGGACATTCGTTAGCTTCGGAACTTTTAATCAATCTGGGGAGTCTATACTCTACTTAATTGTGCGTACAGGAGAAAATAATACCGTGAATTCTAAAATGCGCTTATAAAAAAAACTCATTATTGTTAGACCTTCTTGAATAACAATATTAAAATACGTACACAGAAAAGTGTTTCAAATCTCATATTTCAACATAACAGGCTCTACATTTTACTGTCGCTATTATTTTAGTTATGAGTCTAGAGGTTTTAATATTAATAGAATTGAATTATTAGAATTTGTTTCGTTTATTTCACGTTTGTTTCGAATTGATTAGGGCTTAGGCGTTGGGCTTTGGGGTCGAAATACTTCTTAACAAAAGCCCTATGCTCAATTTCAAACTAATTCTATTCAATTTCATAACCTGCCGAGCGCTTTAGGACTTATCGATACTTTCTCTTCACATTTTTGGTTCTAGCAAAAATTGCAGTTCACTAGTGCGATCCCATGATGCTGGGAAGATATTTCCAATTTCAAAACATTTTAACAGACGCAAACTCTCGAGCGAAGTGGATGTAATGTTGATATATCGGAGTTCTCATGGATCTAATTGTCGTTAACTTTGGTTTTCTTGATATATGTACCGAATTTTTATCCTATGAGGTACAGTGGGATAAAAGAAAAGTGTAGGGAAGAGGGTATGTGCACTTTACTCCTTCAGAAATAGTTACTCGTTCAAACTAATTCTGGAGAAAGCAAAGTACAAAAACAAATTACACTAGGAAAAAAAAACTACAATTCCTTAGAGATTATTTATAGTGTTTCATTTCAAATTAGAAATATATTAGGGAAAAATCCTGGGTGAGGGGCGCCTACAGAATCCTGGAGGGGGCCTGGCCCCTTAGGCACCCCTAGTAGTTACGCCAATGTGAACGTTTTGATCATAGTATTATCAACAATCAATTGCATACTAGCGATTTGAAATTGGTTCACTGTTGTAGAACCCCTTGGTCCGAAGTACACCTTGAAGTCAGCACCTGATATACATATTTGCGCCTTTGTTTTGATTTGCTGTGTTATTTTGACAGAATATTTGAGAGTGTGTTCGTGTGAGTTCATTATTAGGGGCGCATTATTGAGCTTGGAACCGATGTTCTAGTACTGGCTGAGCCAAGAAAAAAACCGTATTTGTTCGGGACCTACTGGTCTTAGAGTTAGTCTATGATTATAACATGTTAGAACTCTTTAGTCTAAACAAGGCAAAAGTTAGATCAATGGCTTACTTCAGCCTAACGGACACCGCTTTTATTTTTCAAATTCAGTTGCTTAAAAAATCGTTAATAAATATCCTTAACGGCATACGCTGAAGCATTCTCGACGGCAGCCATTTCTTAAAAAATTATAATTGATATAACTTAGATTCTGTAATAGATATTGAATATTTAATCACATCAGTTTGTATACTTACTTGCTGTGACCAATCTGATAGAGTTTGATTCGATGTTTATTCACTAACAATCGAGATTTATCAAATTGAAATTGCGAGGTAAGTTTGCGAGAGAGAGAGAGATAAAAGATAGGAAAAAATATATGGAGCAGCGATTCACCTTAAATCTAAAATTCCCCGCTCGTGCATACGACCCCCACATTGAAATCATCGCTGATATGTTTATTCATTCGGTTTTATTTATCTTTCTCACACAGCTCCACGCGAAATGTCTGACATCGCCGAAAGCCCGGCGTCAGCAGCAGCTGCTGATGATGATGCTACTCCCGCATTAGATAATGATGACAACTTGATACCAACACCATCGTCATCCAGTAGTGACAAACCTGAAGCCTCCAGTATTACTGCGCCTGTCTCTCCCGTTGTTGGAAGTGCAAGTCCTAAGCCGGGAGGCCGTCAGCAAACCGATTCCATTCTCACAGATTCGGAGAATACCAACAACGAAAATCGAGTGATTGAAATGGAGAGTGCATCTAATCCGCCCTTGGCGGAAACGCCTGAAACAAGCGAAATTGTCGGAATGGTTGGAGAAGAAACCTCGGAACTTAGTGCAAAGTGTGTGGAGAAATCCGAAGACAAATACGCTGAGCATGTTCGCTACGACGAACAGGGTGAAGCAATCTATACTGACCCGGAAACCAATTATCGTTACAAGTGGTCGAAGGAGAAAAAATGAGTGGGTTCCGTTTGATAGTGAACACTATCGATGGTGTCTGGAAAGTGAAAAGTGGATTCCTAAGGAAAATGCTAAAGAGACGGAACATTATCGTTGGTGTGAAGAGACGAACCAGTGGATTCCAAAGATAGATCAATCTCAGGCGGAGCAACAAGTATACTGCAGTGAAGATGGGGTAAACCACTATAAAGATAAGGAAGGCATGGTGCATTTTTGGGATGCAGACAAAAAGCATGGTTCCCAAAGGTAGACGATGATTTCATGGCAAGGTACCAATTGAATTATGGCTTCACGGATACTTCTACTTCCGTTGCTGGAGATGCCGATAGTGAAAGTTCTTCCAAAGTAGAATCCGGAAAAGAAATTGAAACGGAAAAGGTCATGTCTTCTGAATCCCTGGACGAGGCACATATGCAAGCTCAGGGCAAGAAGCGGAAGCACCGCCTGAACCACCCAAGTGGTTTGAACTGAAACCTGAGCATAATACGAAAGTTTACGTGACGAATCTTCCGTTGGACATAACGGAAGAAGAATTTGGAGAGATAATGGCCAAATGTGGGATGGTATTGAAGGATCCCAGAACGAACAAGCTGAAGCTGAAGCTGTACCGCGATGCAAACGGGATGGTGAAGGGCGACGGGTTGTGTCATTACATCAAGGTGAGTGCATATTTTTATTCTATTGTATCAAGGATTTCAAATCAAAAATTTATAGCATTTGTTTTGAAGATGTTTATGCATACCGATTATTTGTTGCAGCTTTAATACCGAACTCGGTTGAATTTCAACCGAGTTTTTATCTGCTGGACGAACATTCTCGTTAAACTTTTAGTTTCTCACAATCTGTCAAATTTAATAACCGAGCATCGGTTTACTCATGTATTACCGAGCGCTGTCAAACAAGCCGACTTTTCTGTTCCAATTGCGGACTTCGGTTCTTTTTGGCTGTGCTGGAATTTTGAAATAGCTTCGAACCTAGCTTAGAATTTCATAGTAATAAAACCAGTTTTGTGAGTTATATTGTATATTCAATTATTTTCAAATTGCAAGCCAAAGACATAACCTGCAACGTGTTCGTGGCAGTAAAAACAGACTATAGCGCAGAATACCTGCCGGGAGGTCGGTTCAACCGGCAAAACAGTGAAAAAGTACCTGGCGTACATGAACATACATGTCAGTAAGCGGAAGTCGCGTCCATTGGTTACGGAGCTGCAGCGGCTGAATAAGATGGTCAACTCGATATTCCCGGCGAATCACGACGTGGCGGTGGTGATGGACGACGAGACCTATCTCACCCTGTACGGCAAGGCTTGGGGAACGTCCATTAATTACGTCACGCAAAAAATGACTTTTCACAGACCCCCCGCTGTCACGTTTTTTGTATGGACCCTTAATTTTTTTTGTATGGATCGTCACGTATGGATCGTTTCTCAAACCCCCCCTCCCCCCTTACTGCGTGACATAATTAATGGACCTACCCTTGGCAGGGCACTAACGGCTGAATATCGATGTGGCACCCAAGTCGGCGAACCCGCCCAACGTCTTCCAGCTGTCTCCCATCGAGAATATCTGGGCCAACCTGAAGCATAAAATCTACTCCAACAATTTTGCCTACACGCATGATTTCGCCCGCCATGGTTCCGGTTAACTGTTAACATGCAGCTTTTTGTGTCGGCCATCCTTGCCCTTTTGGTTAAAGGTGAGAGCATCGAGCGCAAGCCAGGTTCCAGCCGTTCAACGGTTTTGCATGACCGGAGGGTGCAGCAAGCGCTGAAGCGGAATATAGAAAAAGGCGAAATCCTTCCACGCCTTGGGCCGAGAGGTCAGTGCAACTGACCGGATGGTCAACAAGTATTTGGTCAACATGGACATCGTCACGAGAAAGCGGAAGTCGATGCCAGCCGTGTCGGAAGCGCAAGTGACTGAAGGGGTTCGTGAAGGATGTTGTCCCTGCGAAGTGCAACGTGGCTGTGATCATGGACGACGAGCGTGCATAACGCTCAACGGCAATGACTGGCAGAGGACCGGATGTTTTACGTCCCCAAGGAAGGAGGTGAGCAGCGACGTGAAGTACATCTCTCACACGACACTCCCAAAGAAGGTCCTCTTGTGGCTGACAATCAGTGAGAAGGAGATGCCAAAACCGCTCTCCTTTTTTCGAGACTGGGAAGTAAACAGTAATGCTTACCGGAAGTTGTGGCCTTCAGTAAGAAACACCATCGGAAGAAAATGAAGTGTTCGACAAAGACTCTATGCAGCTTCAAAACCTTTTTTGAGCTTACTTTTCTATTTGAAAAAATTAGTATAAGTTACTTTAAATATCAATAAATAAAAATTTGCTTTTATTATAAACTTTAATCTACAACGCTCATTTTTTGCAGTATGGTGCTCCATGTAGTGAAGCACCATACTGCAAAAAATGAGCGTTGTAGATTAACGTTTACCCCGTGCTTGGAATAGGGTCTTGGGGTGCTTAAGCCGTTCCCTTCCCTATTTTGAGAATTATCGTTTTTAAAGCACAACTTTATTCAAAGGAACTTAAAGATTGTAATTTATTATAAATGTTTTCTGTCTGAGCAATGGCTAACGTGGTAAATTTGAACTTGATTCAAACCATCTGCGCTCCGAACCCAAGAGCATTTTGCGAAAAAGACGCAACTAGTGGAATCAAGCTATGCTATATATATATATTATACATTTATAATACGTATACATTTTTCCACTCCGACCGAAATTAAACGCAACCCACCTATATCTCAAGACTTCTTTATTTGCAATCGCATTCCAATAACGTTTTTGTATTTTTTGACATTTTTCACATTATCATCGTCAGCAGTACTTATAGATTTGCGTTACATTGTTTCTTTTTGTTATTCTTATGTTCACTTACTTCCATTTTCAAAACTGAAAAAAATATTCAACCAGATGTTGTTGTATATTTTCATTACTTTTCACTGTGCGTTTCTGTTCCTTTTCGCAACGGACCAACTACATTTCAAAGCCATTCTGATTTCTCACCGATTTCTCTCTTACTTACTCTCCGATCTTTGGAGGGCCGAAAAAACTCCTAGACACATTAAAATTTAGACTTGCTGTCAATATTAACTTCCGGTTTGCTCATAATAAAGTTTAAAACTTAATGTTAATATGGCAAATAATGAATGTTTTTCGAATAAGCATTTTTCTTCTTGCGAATTGCGTTGCACTAGGTCACTGAATGTGGTGCTTACGAACTGGTCTAGAGATATTGAACTCTTTCCTTTAAGTTGGTTTCGCTAGTTTTTCAACGAGATTGTTCGTTTTTTTTTCTACTTAAATGCTTTTAGTCTACTTATTGCTGAATTCAACGCATTGTACAGCATAGGAAATATATCAAAAACGTTCCATTCACTTCAACTTGACAAATAATGAATTGTGGTTGAAATGTTTTACCTCGATTTTGTTTTATTCATACGAAAATGTGTCTCTATAAGTAACATTTAAAATCTAAACATCAAAACTGGAAAGTACAGACAAAAAGTTTCGTTAATTTGGGTTCGATGGTAATTGTTAAGTAGTTAACTGGATTCTTAAACTGGTAGACATAAATGAACTGAGTTAAATTAGTAAACAATTAGAAATTATGTTTAAAACTCGGATTTCCTCTAGTGGTAGAAAGAAAGGAGGAAGCATATGTATTTGTTTGTTTGTTTGTTGTTATCTATTATATTTGAGCGGCAGAAAGGTTGTAGCGACAGACTTAAGGAACCGCTTCAGGATATATTATTCAATTTGTTGCTTCTCTATAGATTGGTCACTCTAGAGAGCCTTGTTGATGAGAGTGAGATGACCTTGGGTCTACAACTTTTTCACAGTTTTACATTCTTTCTATCTCGCTTATCACTCGGAAGACGTCTTAAGGCAAAATATTCATTTTTTTTCCACTCAAACATGCTTTCCCCCTTCGGAGTTGGATTGCTGCTGGAGGCAGCGCATTTACGGAATGGTTCCGTGTTAAGCACGTTGTTCCTTGAACAGTTTTCGATTAGCACGTTCGGCGAAGAACATTTCTCGTTCTTCCGGTGTGAAATTCGCAATCCGTTTCCTGACCTTGTCGCGGCGAATCTTCTTCACCATGTCCGACAGCTTCGGTTTATTCATTAAGTAATTTTCGGTTTTCGGGCCCCGTTTGGCAAAGAGCTTCTCCCGATCTTCGGGCTTAAGTCGGTCTAGCTGTTCCTGAACTTTTTCTAGACGAGACATTTTATCTACCTGCGGTTGTCTCGGGTGGTAGTTTTCGGTGACCTCTCGTAGAGCTTCGGTTGACAGGGTCTTCGGTGCGGGTGTTGTTGTTCTAGTCGTACTATTTGTTGTTGTTACTGGTGCAAGAGCTGCGGTTGCTGGTCGAGCGTATGTATCAGTCAAGTGATGACGATGGGACTCGTCGTTGTCGGTTCCGTACTTACGGTTTGTCTTATTCTGATGAGGAATATCTTCGTTAATGCTCTGTTGGAAGATGCCATTGCCGTTACGATAGCCATTTCCGTTTCCGTTGATGGAGTTGTGAGTTTGATCTTCAGCGTACTCTACTACCGGGCGACGGAAAATGTCGTTGCTGATATAGTCATTTCTTGGTGGAGTATTCCGCTGGCGATTCCCCGTTCCATAGCGAGAGGGCTTGATGCGATGGACTCTGTTGGATAGTCTCTTATTCTTGGTTCTTCGATTGTACAAATCTATTGAGTTTACAGTGGTATTGCTACTCGTACGATAAAAGTCCCTGTGGAACGGAAAATCAATATATTCAGGTGATCCAAACAAATCAAACACAACTATGAAACTCACTGCTTGCTGCTACGTGGTTGATCGGGCACGATCACCTCGACTTCGTTGGCCATCTCGTTGGGGAAGGTTTCATTCCACCTGGTATAAATCTTACTGCGACTGTGGCTGCTCACAAACGGCATCTTGTGCTGGCAAATGAAGTTTAACTTTTCTGTGCATAGTTTAGCTGACCATCTGCAATTGAAAGAGAAGAAATCGGTTCCCGAAACGAAAGATAATCAAATATTAGATCTAGTGACCTCAGGTAAATGTTGATTGGTTTGTGTTTCAAAAAAGGGAGTTAGTTGAAAGTGCTTTGTGCAATTAGAGTGTATTTGTTGAATGGGCGTATTTTGTTGTTCAATACAATTAATTCGTTTCTGACTGCCACCACAAGTTAGGTTTCAACTACCATCACCAGGCAAGATAAATACAAAATCCCAACTGAATTGCTAGGTTAGTCTAAAATACATTTTCCACTTAAAATTGTCGTTTTACCTTCAGCTATGCTGTCAAAAACTTTGACTGGTCTTTGTTTGAGTATTATTGAAACGATCTTGATTCATTAGAGAGCGACAGGAATAGAGAAGTTTTATTCCCTTTCTTGCAATGAATGAATCAGATAATGGTTGTTTCAAAGCAAGTCGAGAAATGGGTTTATTATGTTTCAGCTGCCACGATAGGGTGACCAGATGGTGCTATATTGATATGAAGCCGTGTTAAATGGCATTTTCAACTGGGCATGCTATTTGAAATTGATCAAATGCTTAAACCGATTGAATTGTGTCAAAGGATACATATTCTTAATTTAGTTTTTCTACCAAAAACATACAACTTTCCAAATAGAAGCCAAGAAGCATTGCGCAAGCTTTTATTTTATTAGAGTTCCTCGCTGTTTGTATGGGGTTAGCAGATAGAAAAAAAATTCACCCCTCATTTTCAAATGAGGAAGAACTTTAATTTGACACGAAAAAGAAATATATACATTTAAAAAAATCATCCAATTACCTGAATTTTCGGTTAGGGTTAAGCACTGCACAGTGGAATCTCAAGTCCTGTCTGCTCCTACAAAAATGTCTCATAAATAATGGTACTAAAATCGCATATTTTTGGGGCGACGTCGCCTCTGTCGTCATTTTAGTAAGGCATCACGCGGATGCAGTATAATTACCTTGGATCCATCAGACTGAAAGAGTCATATCCAACATCTTTTCCGTTGTAAGCCCACTGCCACTTGTTGTCCTTCCAGTTGTAGGTGCCACCAATCCAAATGTATTCCTTCTCTGAAATTATAAACTTTCGCAAGTTAAGTTTGCAAGAATTTTACCGACACAACCTGACTTGATATATAGTTCAACTCACCTTTCGATGACTGTAGAAACTCTCTTAAATTCTTGTCATCGTATTCCATCGGTTCGGCCAACTTGCTGTTGCGATCTTTACAGTCAAAGTGCGCATCCAGCCAGTTTTGTCTAGTCTGCGAAATAAAGTAGCACTCTTTGCCAATGCGGAAGAAGTGCGGCGGGCACATGGCGTACATCCGTTTGTAGCGGCGAAACGAGTTGTGCTCGTCGGTATGCTGTGGTGGTGTATTGGAGTCATATTGCTGAATCTGATGCTGCTCTGAGGTATATTGTAACTGTGCTGAGGCAATGGTTAGGAACACCGTCAGCAAACACAACACTGCGAAAAAGACGGAAAAGAAAAAGAGTAAGGTTATAATATGTTTCTTAAACAACACTTCTTGATAGTGACTATAGAGTGAAATAGTGCAGAACATTAATGCGTTGCCAATACGCAAATAATGTGTGTTCCTTTCTCTATAATTTCATCCAAAACATCTATCCAATATAAAGTTAGCTGTATTATATTCTGTTGAATGACTCACTCTCAAAAGACATGAATACTTCGAATGATGAAATCCTTGGAATTTACGTAAATATTTTGATACTCAAAGATAAATATGACTCAATTGTATGATACATTTATAAACCTAATTTGAAACCCAAAATGATAAATTTTGACACAATCAAAGTTTAGTTCCGGGTGCTACATTTAAAACAGTTTCTAGAATATATTTAGTAACCGTAAATCTAGATAAGTAAAGCGTTAACAAAGTTGGGATTTAAAAGCCTTAAATTTATATGATCCTTGTCCTTGGTGGTATTAGAACATTAGACCTATTTTTAACGCAGTCAGTTTCACTTTTGGCAACAAGTTACAGGTTCCAATTCATTGTCTTTTGCAATAGATTACAAAATGATTACTTCAATTTGTTTAATAAGCCTAAATGTACTGCTCGAAAAGTAAAGGCGCAGGTCTTGAAACTAGTAAAAAACTAAGGTTTGTAAATTCAACTTTTTCAGTGATACACAGTCAACGGTTTCGTCAGGAATTGATACCATACCCATAGAGGTGAGAGGCAAACATTCCCTTCCGCGTTCAATAACATGTTAGCCGCCATGAATTACCTGGTTAAGCTGAACACGAGATCTTCTTGATCTTCGAATGTCTAAGTTTGGCAAAATTGAACCGATAAACGCAAATGGAAATAAACTTATAAACACACGTTATAAAATAACTTTTCCCGTGTACTAATTAATAATGCTGTATCACGAAAACCATAGTTCCAAAGTCAGGAACATATTTGTTTCTATGTTTCCAACATTTCCACCATTTATGTCTTTTGTATTAACAGCGTAGAAAATATGTTGGTATTGGTAAAATTTACAATGGAAGTGTTTGAGTGTGTGGTTGTATATTTTTCAAATTGCTTATTATAAGCAACAACTGTGTAGAATGAAATATAATGTTTTCATTATCGTATAACCGATTGATCATATGTGAAAATTTTTGTTGCGTAAAGTAAATACAGCTGATATTGCCTAAATCTAGCGGATGGGACGAATGCATACATAAACTCAATTTGGTGCCTATAGACCTACATTACATCAATATCCCTCAGAAGATTCTGCCTGTATGAAATAAGTTGTGTAACTATTAGTGAAGCGTATGATCAAACAGTTTATTGAACTGTTCTAAGCAAGTGTACCGATACCTGAATATTGAGTTATATTAAAAAATGTTATCGATCGCTGCATGTCAGGCTTAGTCAAGGGACACATTCCGTATTAATTTATTTATCGCCATACCGATGAAATCAGCTTGTTAACAAAAACTTATGTTTGGCAACACTTTCCAACAACCGCGCTTCTGGCAGCTCAGCAAACGTAAACAACATTTTTCGGTGTCAAGTACTTTAAAAACAGTTTACTTTCTACTGAGTTTCTTTTGCTTTACGGTAGTGAAAAACACTTTGTTTTAAAACCCATACCGAATGGAAACTATCTATCGCGGGAAGAAAATGCGATTATTGGGGGCGTGAAAGCAAATAAACATGACCATCAGTTGACCAAAATTGAAATTTTCTGAATGATCCGTCGAAAAATACGGTAAAAAGTATCCAAAGACGATCAAACGGAAGATAACCAGTCGTGACAAGCGAAAAATAGATAACACAGCATCAAATTCCTCCAAAGCGCTCTGTCAAATCAAGGCTGAACTTGACTTAAATTTATTCCGAAGCATCATTCGTCTGATGTTGGTGAAAACTCCGTACATTTGTCGTGCAAAAATGACGCGGACACCATGTTCAGCAAGACTCGATTTTGCCGGAATTAGCATGAACCCTGTCTGATATATTCCAACAAATTGGAAATAAAAGTTCAATGTGAAAAAGAAGAGAAAACTTTTCAAATCTTCAAAGTATTCTTGAAAAGACACGAAGAAAGTTCACAGCACAATTTATAACAAAATGAAGCTTACAGTTCAAAGTGGAAAACTCACACTGAAACATCGTCATGCGATGGGTGAGCCGACGCCATTAGCAACGAGATGGGAACCAAAGACATATTCTCACGTGGTGGTAACAAATGTTGATTATTTTGATTTAATGCCGCGTCACATTGGTGCACTAATTTTACAGTTGTGATCCAAAGGAATGCTGGTGCAGTCTGGTAGGGCTCTTTTCTCAGTAATAATGATGTGGGATTTCTTCTTGGTTGTAACACCTGTCTTATGCGTTCCCTGGCATGATGTACCGTAGCCACGCTTAAACATAAATCTATCTAGTCAGATATACATTGACAGACAATATGTTCAAAATTATTGACATTCGTATGACTGTTGAATTCACTGAGTAGAAGTTTTATTAAAACTAGGAACGAGGTGCCATTCTTATTTTGTTTTTTTCTCATTTTAAAGAGTCATAATTATAATACCACACATTTTAACAATGGTATATAAACAATTTGCCACCAAAAAGTGAATCCTATAGCTGCCAAGACTCAAATAATCATTGTTAGGCTGCACATGCATGCGATGCGATTAAACGATTGCACTTTGATGGGAATAAACGACTCAGAAATTAGTATTAGACAATAGAAAGGGATTTCCCTTTAAACGTTGTTTAGTTCATGATAACGTGATTCAGTTCACGGTGTATTTTTGCTTGTTCTCGAATTCATGACTGCAGTTCACGGATTTGGGCACGGATTTTTTTCCGTGTATTCAGCCAGTACACCTTAATAAGAAAAAACTATTAATGGTATTCTGTGAAATTGATATTGCCTGCAGCGTAAACAACCATTTCATCTAATAGACAATACAGACTGTTATATGACAGCTTGAGCGTAAAATTCAGATTTAGGGAATCACAATCTAATAAAAATAAAATACTAAAAATTCACTTATAAGGCATTTTAGATTCCGATGAATGTTACCTCATATCGATGTGCTCAAGTTTTTGTTGTAGAATTATCATATAGATAAACAAAACAGTCAACATGATGAAGGATTTTTTCATTTCACTTGCTTAAGAATCATGCAAAGCAAAGTTATCAATGTTACCTCATTTTATGGAACCTTAATTTAAATTACTCGGTAACTCAAATTACACAAAGTTTTGCTAATCGTAGTCTGCCTGCCGCATATTTTTATTTGAAATTGAATTTATTTTGGTGCTTGTTTTAATTTAATTTAACAACCAGGATTATGTTGTGTGGTGGCAGTAAATCCCCCACCAGAACCTTTGAACTCATTGCTGTTTGGAGCAGGAAGAGATTCGGAACATGTCCTGCATAATATCCAGAGTTGTAATGGGTGCTTTCAAAAGACTTTGTTAGGCACAACGCACATAATAAGCCATGCTGACGTTAAGGGTTATTTCTATAATACTTCTATTATTAAGTAACTAACATACGGAGAATTTTAAAACGTTTTCACCGTGCGTAACATCCTTTCAAGAGAAGGATATAAGTCTTTTTGTGCCAGTGAACATCCTGAAACAAAATTAAGTGGCCAAAAAGCGAGCACGATTACTACACGAACAACAAGTTTTGACGAAATATGATGGCTGTATTTTAAAAGATGACGAAACGTATGTCAAAATGGATGAAATGAATAAACAAATCCCCGGACGAAACCTGGCAATTGGTCGTGGGGATGTCCCTTCCAGGTATAAATTTGTTTTTGCTGATAAGTTTGCTCGGAAACTAATGATTTGGCAAGGAATCTGCAGTAGTGTCCCTAAAACCAAGGTTTTCATCACATCTCACACAATGACGTCGAAGGGTGTAGCCAGCTGCTACTACTCTTAGGAGGTACTAGAATGGTATGCTGCAAACAATGTTAATTTCGTCGCCAAAGAGATTAATCCTTCGAATTGCCCTGAGTTCAGACCGAAAATATTGGGCAATTGTCAAGCGAAAAAACCTGGATGCGGTAAAAAGTGACAAATGCTCAACAAATGCGTTTAAAGTGGAATACGTTCGCCGGTACAGTGTCACCAGCGACTGTGCAAATCATGATGGCATCGATCACAAGTAAAGTGCGGCAGTTCGTTCAAAACTGTAAAATAATAATAACTTTAATTTAGTTTGAAAGCTGAATAAATACCCTTTTGTTTGACGTTTTGGTCAACCGTGTATGTTGTTTAATTCTTGAGTTATGATCACTTGAATACGTCCAAATTTACTTTGAATCGGACTCAATAAGGCCGTTTTCAACGGTCGCCTTGACAGTTATATAGACCAAACGAAATTTTCCATTTTCACCTGTGCGTTCTAAATTTTATTTTTGAACCGTTCCTATGTAAAAAAATAAAACTGACATCCAGCGCGTTCCAATTTGTTTTGATGAAACGGTGTAGACTACAAGGGCAAGTGCAGCTACGTCATCGCATGCTCGTGTTTCGTTAAGTCTGTTTTCAATGGTGTATGTTAAAATATCACCTACAGTACTACTGACTTACTCAAGGCTTTCCAAAGTTCATTGAGTGTTATATGACTTTGCTGAAGTTTGCTTTCAGAGGTGGAATTCTGAGAACTATATTGAAGTTCTTTGAACTGTACTGATGAAGTATGGTTCAACATTTCATAGCTAACGAAGTTGAAGAATTCCTGCGAACTATTATGGAAGTTCATTGATGATTGATGCTATTTTCCGAGCATGGCATACGATCATTAAGGGTAAGTTGAAAAGCATGGGACAACTTTTAGAGGAAGTGATCAATCCCTATGAATATTTTTTACGGTATACTACATACGTTAACACACATTGTTACTGCTATAACAGGTTGTAAAAACAAGCCTAACGTGCTGTAACAGCTTTGTTTTATCATGCATGATTTTTGCACCAAGACAAAAATTGAGCGAGATAAGGTGCTATAACCTTGGCAAATTAATTAGAAAATGAGAAGAAATATTAGTAATTTGCATTTAATTCCCACTACCTTTATTGCTTGTTTTGGCAGAAACGCGTATTTCGTATGCAATGTGCAGACTGCTTCAGTAGTGATACAGTACTAATAGTCGAGACATTGAAGACGAAATATGCATATCTGCCAAGATAAGTTGGAATTAATGCTTCGTTCTGATTACAGACTTGTAACATAATACAAGGGTGTTTTGAAAATTATCTACAAGAAAAATGTCATCAAGATAGCCTTGTATTATGTTACAAAGCTGAAGTATGAACAAAGCATAAATCGACATTACTAATCTTTCTTCTTATTCCACTAAAAAGCTCACACAAATTATTGCCAGATTTTTGGTTCAAATGCCAAAAGCCTACCCACAAGCAAAAGAAGCATAAACTAATTTTTCTAGCATCGATTCGCTAAACTGATGAAATCCAATCTGATGCGTTTTTGATGATCATCTGCGAGAAACCGTGAAAGTTGGTTTACGTTTAACACTTTCTTCCTAGACAAGTGTATTGCTTAATGACGCGATGCTCATCTGATTGAGAAACGCGAACCTTTTGCATTAGAGCTTGAAGAAAGTCCTGTTGTAGAAAACCTGTATGTGTTAGCAATTCGAAGTACCAAAGCAAAATTTAGTCACAACTAAAAGTCGGAAATAACGGTGAGGTATTGGCAATAGAATCACAAAATTTTGAAATTTTTCACATCGTCTACCATAAAACGGCACGTAAACGCTTAGAAAAAAGTACCCAACGAAGCAGTTAAGTGCGGGAAGCCAACGATGGATACAATCATGTAAACCTACAAATGATTTACTTATGGGTTAAATCGCTCATCTTAATATTCCCCCAGCACCAACAAGAACCGGGAGGAATCTTTTTAGAATCATTTCAGAAAGTCGAATGAGCAGAATTAACACCAACAAAACAAAACACACGGACTTCATCATATCACTTTGAACAATGGCGGTGAAAATGGAAAATAGTCGATCTTTTTTTGGTGGTCTATATTGTTGGTACTGTTATAAAACCTGACCAAAACAATAGAACACCGCTGAAAACGGCCTTATACATTGGATTGGCGTATGCATTTCAGACCATAAAGTAGGCTAGTGGTTAGCATCGCGTGATGTAGATCATCAATTTCTTCAGATCTACTTTATGGGTGATTCGAGCCAGGAATCCCATCAACGATTATGCCACCAGGAAACGTGAAATCGTCCAACAGCTGCAAGCGTTGCTTCATGAGCACAATACATTAATTCAAATGTTCAAGCCTGCTCTAGATCAAATGCCATTTGAAAACCACAAGGCTGTTAATCGCGCTAACAAAACTCCGCCTGGAGAGCATGCCCCTCGATTCATTGTACTGACTTGCTTGGGCAAATTGTGCGTTAGTATCGATATTGGAAAATCGATTCATATTTGACCATTACAATCGATTCGCCGATTTTATCGATGGCAAAGTATCGATTTTTTAGTATCGATACTTCTTCATTCGAACATAAAACATGAGTTGAACATCTCTTTTATGTAGTATTATTATTCATTATTTCGGGATTATCACTTATTAAAAAGTCAGATTTAAAACAATAACAACAATACAAACCAGATAATTCAGGTTATCAGTTCAAAATGTTCGTTTCTTGATTCAGTTATTCCAGAATACTTATTGAAGTGAACTCAAAAACGCCAGTTTAGCCATGCGTGAGGAATTCAACCTTTGCCTGTTATCTATAACTTCTTCTGTCCGAGAAAACAATCACTCGGGCGGTACACTGGTCACCATTCTCGATAAGAAATCTCGAGCGATTGGGTAAACGTGGGGATATTCGAATGCTTCCCCAAGATTGAAGAGGATCCACAGATCGCAGTACGACTGGTTGATAAAAAAATTATAGTTCACAAGAAATGTCCGGATTGTCAAAGTCGAGAATTGCAGAAGATTCGTGAACCTGGAAAAAAATCGTCATGCATAAATTGTTAATAATTTTGATACTTTCTTATATCCAGATTGAAAACGAACTTTGTATGACATACAATTTGATCGTGTGAATCTCTAAGTGGAAGCCTTTGGAACTATTTTTTTTTCATGGTAGCAAATGAAAAAATCGAAAGAAATGTATCGATGCAGTAGATTTTTTATGCTTCTAGTATCGATTTAAAAAATCGAAAAATCGAAATCGAAGTATCGATCTTTCGATTTTTCATACCCATCGCTCCGCAATACGGCCCCTGCTCTCTGAGGAGTACATTCATCTTCGTGATGCGATACACATAGATAGCAATGCTAACAATATTGATCAAATGACGATTTTAGCAACGACTGAGATCGAAAGTCCAAGCCACATGCACGAAAATGCTTACAATGCGATGGCATATGTTCGTTAATATGGCCGTCCAAGACCAGATGAGATTGATGACGTTGAAATTCCTGACGAAGCAGCTGACCAAGGGTTATTTGCAGTGATGATAGAGAACATGGTTCATCGACAATGTCGAGCAATAAACCTCAACTCACTATGCATGATCGTTGGGAAATGTTCAAAGCGCAAGGGCAGTAAATTTGTGACATCAATTTTGAGTATCCGTGTTGACAAACCACCGGCGTTGTTTGTATATGCAGAGATTGGCAAAACTAAAACTATTTTATAGTGTTACAATCGCATCACAATTACAATTGAACCTTTACATAAAGCACCACGCATTTATCAAATTAAATTCCTCATTACAGTTTAATTCTTCACTTCTGTTTTCGAGTCAGTAAAATCACAGCAGTTGGAACAACGAATGCCGGGTCAGCTTGTTTAGAATGAGAATAACATGAAGCTTATTGGAAGGACCATAACTGCTATTTCATTCGTTATATGACGCCTAAGGTCCTTGCAATTTTACTGATTTTTCTTTATTGTTTGAAGCTTGCGAAAAAAAAATCTAAGTTGTTCAGCTTTAAAATATAACACTGTATGTTGTCAATAGAGCTCATATTCAGTTATTGAAATTAGTTTCTTAAACGTGGTGCTAGCAGTGCTACTACTGTTGAGGCTGTAAAACTCCGTGTTTATGCTATTCTTCAATATAACGGTTTAATATTGTCGATTTTCAACAATCTTAATTGTTTCAACTTCAAGATTTCTAGAACAACTTCTCAATTCACTACTCACTTTTTATCATGACCCTTATTCAGCTCAAGACTACTTGAGTTCGAGTTCTGCTGAATAGACTGGAAATCGTCTCTTAAACCTCACCATTTACTATTTGAATAGTTCATACATTCGTCACACATTTATGAATCACTTGACTACCAACAAATCGTGAATAATCTAGTTAAACCAAGTTTGCACAATACTTGGTTTTGTATATGATCTCAAACTCACCCGTTATTACAATTTCTCGAGTGTCCATGTTTTCGGTTGATCAATTTCCTCTACGTCTTACTCTATTATTTTTCTTCTGACACTGAATTGAACGAATGATTTGCACACGAATTGCATCTAAACCAACACAAAACTGAAACTACCACATCCAATCATTGCTTAATTTGATTTATCTGGGAACGATTCAAGTGCCTCCGATGATCCAACTGATTCGTCCTACGGTTAAGTCGACTGTGTTTGCCGAATGGATGCGTTTCCTGCAACAGTGTGTCGCGTTGAGCGTAAGGAGAGATTCCTGACGAAGTGTGGTTTCAAGTTCTGCTGTTATTGCAAGGCTAAGCGTTTGCTGTGCTTATGCTGGTGTTTTCTTGGCGATTCGCTGTGAAGAAAACCAGAAGGGGGTAGAAGAAACGATAGGTTTTCTGTTTTCATTTCTGCCGATGGTTACGGTCGTGGATATTGTCGGATAAGGTGCTGGTGTCTGGTGGTTGGTTGAGGAACTAGTAATATTGGGGATGTTCAAAATGTTTTTTCAATTTTGTAGCCGATTGCAAATCAAATAAAATTTTCTCAAAAAAATTTTGCCAGAGGTTTAATTGTATTATAGTATCCGGGAGGTGAAGTCAATCCGAAGTATATCGAAGATTCTAGCACCTTTTTAGTATCTACCGGAACGCTTTTGATCACCCATACTAAAAGGCTATCCCCTTTGAAAGGATCAATATATTTTGATTTCATGCTAGGCTGCTGTTCCGTTATTGCAGTTTTAAGCTAACTCATAATTTTTAAATAGCTGTGTATCCTTCCGGGACAGGTATGAAAAAAAATGGAACATTCACAAGTATCGTGACCTTGACCACAGGAATGTGGCTCCAATACGGGTGAAATAAAACCTTATCTGGGTGAATACGACTCTTGTAGGTGTCTATTTGCCAATGTTGCTTAACCGATTCCTATTTACGTTCTTTGAATCAGAACTCTTCTTGTGGAATAGCACCAGAAACATCGTGGGCGTGATGAAAGTGTACATTTTCTCGGTTCTTAAGAAATTAATAAAAATGCCCCTTCCCTTTTTTTTGTTTCCCTTGCTCTAACAGATTGTTGCCGTTAAGCGTTCCGCTCAACTTGTAAATTTTAGACACGATTCTACTTCACAGTGGATCGTTTCGAATCAAGGGGTTTGCCAATTCCCAGACCGCAGAATGACGAAAAAATGTGTCCAAAATTGCCCGATGGAAGCGATTAACCATCACCTATTACCATCGAAATGAGATTTTGACCACTTATGGTAATGATTTTGGTATAACTCCAGAAGGCCTACGCGCGTCGGGACAAATCAAGTTGGTTCAAATTTTGAGAACCATGAACGAAGAGTGAGGACGAATGCAGTTTTTGTTTATGCTGCGGGGTGGGTTTGCGGTCGATGATTTTCGATTGCAGGCGTTCTTTTTCAAGGATCGCTTCGGCTGTCCGATGAAGTCATATGAAGTGACTAATGAGAGCTGACAAGCTGGAAGCAAAGATAAATAACAAACAGATGTTGATAATATATCAATCGACATATTTCTGGGCAATAGAGGTTTATTGATTTGTGCAATAATAAGCTTATTCCCTTACCTTTTTTATAAACACTTTTAAAAACTTGAAAGTGCGGCCCTATTGGGTTGTTCGGGATCATGACGTCATGATGCAATATTCTTTGAACTAACCTAAGGCCTAAAATTTGTCATGCGTAAATTGGTGCTCACGACTATAGCAATTATTGAAAAAAGTAGAATATATTATGTTGAGGTCGTCCAAACTGTCCTGGAGTTCAGAACATAAAATCTACAGTTATAACTTTATCCGCTATGATATATATTCAAACATATTCAATGAAGGGCATTCATTGGTAGACCAACAGACATTATGAGATAATCTTACAATTCTATACCTTATGTTTTGAATGACCGAAAACTAACAAGATTATCCTAGAATGTGTGTGGACGTGCCAGAATATTCATTGAATATGATTGAATAGTTATCGTAGTTTTGTATAGTACAAGAGGCTTCAGTTACTACTGTATATCGTAAGTTCTGAACTCAAGGAACTTGAACATCCCAAGATAATCTGATAATGACTGGTGAACTTACAGAAGATTCACTGAGTGCGTTTGAATGCATATCGCCACCTTTCATAAGTTATAAAGCTAATGGTACGACTTTAGATCCTAACTTTTGAACTCAAGGGCAGTCTTGGTGACCTATAACATACCAAGATAACTCATTATATCTGTTAACCTTCCAAAAGACTCACTTAAATTGGTCAAATACACATTGTTACTTTGTTTGGTCCAGAAAGCTACAGTTACAGCTGTAGATTTTGAGTTTTGAATTCCAGGATAGTTTGGATAACCTAGAAGATTATCTTCCAAAATATGTAATGGTCTTCCAAGATATTTAATGAATATGTTTCAATACACAGCATAATTTTGCATAGCACAGAAAGCTTTTGTTGCATATGTAGGTCCTATAATCTGATCACAAGGATAGTTTGGATGACCCAGAACATTTCGTATTGTTTTATAATATTTGTTGAGCTTTGAGAATATTAATTGAATATGTTCCAATATTTCTTGTATGTTTTTATTAACAAAAAATTACTGTTACAACTGTAAATTTTAAGCTCTAAATGCCAGGACAGTTTGGATGACCTAGAGGATCAGAAAGTTATAAAATATTGACTGTTGACCTTCCAAAAGATTCATTGAACATGTTTGAATACATATAGTTACATTATATAGCCCAGAAAGCTACCTTTACAACTGTAGACCGTATGTTAGGAACTCAAGGACAGTTGGATCACCCCGATCATCCCAGTTTATCTCCTAATGTTTGCTTACGTGCTAAAATATTCACTGAATGTCGTTGAATACGTAACGTTAAATCCTAGAGGGTTTGAGCCGTTTAGTGGAATACTTGTAACTAGACATTAAAAGAAAAAATAGTATTCTCCATTTAATTCCAACTACCTTTGCTTATCTTCGACAGATAGTAGAGACACTGAAGAAGTCTGCGCATTGTAGACGAATTACGCGTGTCTGTCGAAGATAAGCAAAGGTAGTTGGAATTAAATGGAGAATACTAATTTTTCTTCTAGTTTCTAGTTACGTGGCGTTACTTTCTATAGCCCCAAAAGGTATAGTAACTACTGTAAACCTTAAGTTCTAAACTAAAATACAGTTTTGATGACCGAGACAATTCCTATCACAAAATTACTAAATAATGACAGCTGACCTTCCAAAAGATTCATTCAATATGTTTGTATACATATCATAATCTTATATAGACCTAAAAACTTCTGTTATAACTGTAGATCTGAAGTTCTGGACTTTGTGCATTTTGAATAATCTAGAACATCCCAGAAAGATATTCAACGTTTATCATCAAAAATTAAATAATACGTATGCATTTGCACCATATTCTAAAACAATGCCTTATACTATTACTAAGGCATCTGTTTTATCATCCTGAACTTCTTCATATTCCGAATATTCTTTGGGACTGTTCATAAACCACGTAGACCGAAATTTGACACTTTCAAACCCCCCCCTCCCCCATCGTAGACTTTCGTAGACTTTTTCCAAATCCCCCCCCCCCCCCTTAAAGTCTACGTAGACTTTATCAAATCCATTTTTTTTAATTTATGGAAAATGTTCTACAATAAGTGGCTGTGGCGGTTTGAGGAAAGGTTAATGAAATAAAACTCAAACAATCAGGTTATTCCGTTATTCATTTTTATTTTGTTTCATAAAAAATACTGCATAAATAAAAACTAACAACAATCAATTATGCAAATGCTAAAGATGCCCACACCATGACTGCTTGAACCAATAATTAAAGTTCATCATCGGAAGAATTCCAGAGCAGAGCTAACGGAAGAATTCTGGTGGAATTGTTTCTTGATGTCAAGTCCAATAATTTCGACAAAACGTGATTCTATCCATACAACTTTCGTAGCTACGTTCTCGTCGACCTCACAAAGAATTTCTTCCTGGCGTTGCAACAGAATCTTGAGTGGCCTTATTTTCTTCGACAACATATCTGCCTTGTGGATGCTTGGCAGATGGTCTGCGTTCACTTTTTTTGCAAAATGCAGTCCACAATAAAAGTATATGCGGCTATTTTTGTTTTCACTTTAGATATCAAGTTCAGTTTATCTTCATTGAAAGTTTTCTAAAGCAAGTTGACGTCTTCCCAGACCTCTTAATGTATTTTCTACTTTATCCCACATGGGCTGGAAACCTCTACTAAATGGTTGTTAAATGGGAGCAAGTTAACTATCAAATATCATCTCATTCACGTATAAATAAAGATACTCAATGCCCTAGTAGCACAATTTGTTGCAAATAAGTCAAAGTCACTGCAATGTGACTCAATTAAATCACAAACAAGTTTCTGCAACCAGTTATGACAGAGATGTGTTGCTTGGGTGGTTGACATCATAAACTTACTATTGAGTTGGTACCATGCATTCGAGCTATCGATGTTTTAAAAACGAATAAAGAAACTCTTGTTATCCCTTTTTTCCTCTCGAACAGATAATTAGAGACAGTAATTTTAGAGTGTGGCATTAAACCCCATTCAGATTGCAACCTACATTACGATCTTGACATCTAATGCCATGCAAATTATTTTTGGTGAAAACTAAAGCCTGTCAATGTTAATTTCAGACACATTTATTTCTGTGTAGATTTTGAATTATTTCACGGATCGCTGAAACTTTTCACTCATATGACAGCTGAAACTCTCTACTTTTTTTTGTGGTACAACATGTTAACATTCTTGTTACATTCAGTAAAATGGCGTCGAATCAAGCGGACATTTTTTACGAACGGCAGCGAAATACGAATTTATCGGTTGGAAGTGGAACAAATCGAAAAGTATGCTCCCGATAAATGGACAAGAAGATGAAAGCCATTATTGAGAAAAATCCCAATCTTTCTGTGCGAAATGTGGCGGGGAAGTCAAAATCATACGTACAAAAAGTGAAGCAGGGGCAAGAACTGAAGCCGTACAAAGTGAAAAAGGTGCCCAACAGTTCTGACATGCAAAATTTCACTGCAAAAAGTCGTGCTAAGGTGCTTGACACCAATTTTTTGCAAACATTTCCTTGTATCACAATGGACGACGAAACATACGTACTCGAAAACTTTAAATAGCTTCAGGGTCTGGCTTTTTATACCGTTATGCAAAGAAACGCCGTTGCCAAGTATTCATGGAAGAAGGTGTCCAAATTCTCGAGGAAGTATTTGATTTGGCAGGCCATATGTAGTTGTGGTTGAAAATCTAAAAGTTGTGTCTCAACCGACACTATCAATAAGAATGTGTACGAGAAAGAATGTCTGCAAAAGCGGTTGCTATTGTTTATCAGTAATCACGACTCTCCAGTTCTGTTTTGTCACTAAGCGAAATTCGTCCTGGAATGGTATAAGGTACAAGAGGTCAAATATGTGCCAAAAACAGCCAATCCACCAAACTGTCCAGAACTTCACCCAATAGAGAAGTACTGGGCACTAGTTAAGCGGAAACTCTTCGAAACTAAGAAGAAAGCAAATAACAGCGATGATTACAAGAGAAGATGGAGAATCGTCACGGTGGCCGTTTCGAGGATACCGTACGGAGCCTGATCGCGGGTGTACCACAGAAAGCTCGAGAATTTAACAGAAAGAAGGGTTAACATCTTAATTAACTTTTTCTGTTGATATAAATCTATTTTTCTGAAATAAACAATCGGTATTTTTGAATAATGTTTAAATTTTGTTTTGCTGCAATTTTTTTGGTGTCCGAAATTTAACGTAGACAGTCTATAGATGTATATATGCTAATATGAAGACAGTCTTTATCACGTAATATAGGTTGTAGTGTGAAAGGGATGATATGCTCCATTATTAAAATAGCTGCCATATTATACAGATTTGATGTATTGCTTCAATTTTTACAAAGTGCAGGGCTCGAAACTGTGTGCAGTGCATCTCTAAGCAAACGTCGTGAAACTGGAACATGATAGCATTTATGCTCAATCCAGAACTAAGATAACCTAGGCTCATAGAATACATAAATTAAATTTAGAACGCAACCAGTAAAATCCAAAATTTGTACGTTTATTCGAATCATTAATATGTTGAAAATAAACATAATATGATTATACTTTCAAACATCGATGTCACTTGGTTTTAAACATAGAATATGTTAGAAAGAAAGCAAGTTTATGTTTGCGGCCAAAATAAACTAATTTTATGTTTGGAATATGTTTGTTATGGCGGTATTTTTCTCTGCGTGGACTGTATGAATATCCGTTTTGTAGAGAGAGAAAAAAATGTCTACGTAGACTTTTGGTATATCCCCCCCCTCCCCCATCGTAGACAAACGTAGACTTTTTCGAAACCCCTCCCCCCCCTCAATTGTCTACGTGGTTTATGAACAGCCCCTTTGTTGTCAATTCTTAAATTCATATGTTTTTCATATTTCCCAGACAGAAGAATTTATGTAGAACATCATGTAGTGTACACTTGTATTCAGTCTGCGATTTTATACAACCATTTTTCGTTTTGAGTCACATACGATCGCTTAGGCCAAAAAAAAAAAAAAAAGGCCTGAAGGAGTTAATATGATTTTCAAAACAAGGCTTAACATTTATGCATTTTTCAATAGTATGTAACCAGAAATTATCACGAAGTAGGTCGCGCTCCGGGACTGACGTGTTTGTGCTTCGCTGCTTGTTTTATCTGCAAATTTTCGAGAGGATTAGATAGCGGAAGTTGTTGTGTAGTGTTGAGCTTTTCATTTTGATAGTGATTCGGTCGCTGAAGAGTTGATTGCGGTCCAACACGAGGCTTCCGACTGGTGTGGGAACAAAGTGTCCCCGGTGCAGACGGAGCCCCGAACGTGCAGCCTTGCGGCGACAGGAGGAGCACGAGTTCACCCGCGTCACTCGGAGATGTTTGGTTGATGTTCGTGGAGCGCTCATGGTCGGCCATCTCCTTAGGAACGGAGTGTTGCCTGGAGGGTGCGCGGACCTGCTCTAGTTGCTCGATGTTGCAGCCACAGCAGTGGAATGTTCTGGAAACCCGGGTGAGCTCTTTCCATTTTCTCCTTTTGTGTCCCATTCCAGTTTTATTTTCTGGAATATTTTTTATGTATGAGATTTGTATGTTTGGTAGGCTTTGAGTGATGTGTTAACATCCTGGAAGTAAGGAGCGACTTGTGGCCCTCGCATGTTCCTGTCTCACGCGTCTGCAGGTCGTGCGATCGAGGATTGCCGGCTGAAGCGTGGAGACGCTTGTTGTCAATTTGACAATATTGGTGTGACGGGGTGCGAATGTAGATCGTGTACTTTTGAATCATATTGTATGTTTTCAATTTTCATTAGATGAATGCTTTCGGCACCCTTTGGAATTGTCTTTGCAGTCCAAGACCATTTAAAGGGTGATACGGTCAAAATTTGGTCAAGGGAAAAAATCAAATTAAATTTCTTTTTCAAGTTCAATTAGTATAAAATTCAGGAAAAATATTCAGTTAGGCTTCCGCTTTTCAAAATCCGAATTGCCGGGCCTTACGCTTGACCCCTGCCATCAAATTTTGTACAGCCACCTTGTCCACCTTCTTCGCCGCAGAAAGCCAATTTGCCTTGAACTGCTGCTCGTCCTTAGCAGTTTTTTTGGTCTTCTTCAGGTTCCGCTTGACAATAGCCCAGTATTTCTCAATTGGGCGGAGCTCTGGCGTGTTGGGAGGGTTCTTGTCCTTGGGAACCACCTGCACGTTGTTGGCGGCGTAGCACTCCATGGCCTTTTTACCGTAATGGCAAGATGCCAAATCCGGCCAAAACAGTACGGAACAACCGTGTTTCTTCAGGAAAGGCAGCAGACGTTTATTCAAACACTCTTTCGCGTAAATTTCTTGGTTGACAGTCCCGGAAGCTATGAAAATGCTGCTTTTCAAGCCATAGGTACAGATGGCTTGCCGAACCAGATATTTCTTTGCGAACTTTGACATTTTCGTGTGCTTGAAAATATCTGCTACCTTTCCCCTTCCTTTTGCCGTATAAAACTCCTGTCCCGGAAGCTGCTTGTAGTCGACTTTGACGTAGGTTTCGTCGTCCATTACCACGCAGTCAAACTTCGTCAGCATCGTCGTGTACAGCCTCCGGGATCGCGCTTTGGCCGTCGTATTTTGTTTATCATCGCGATTTGGAGTCACTACCTTCTTGTAAGTCGATAGTCCGGCTCGTTTTTTGGCTCGATGCACGGTTGTAGACGATACACCCAGCTTATTTGCGGCATCTCGGAGAGATAGGTTAGGGTTTCGCTTGAAACTACCGGCAACTCTCTTTGTCGTCTCAGCGGCTTCCGGTTTTCGATTTCCCCCGATCCAGACTTCGTGGCTGTCGACAAACGTTCCCCAAACACTTTAATTACATTTGTAACGGTTGATTTGGCAACTTTTAGCGATTTTGCCAACTTTACGTGCGAGTAGCTCGGATTTTCGCGATGCGCGAGCAAAATTTTGATACGCTACTCTTCTTACTTGGACGGCATTTTGACAACTGAAGAGTGAATTCCAAAATCAAAATAGGAGCAACATTCTACACACACACACCTTCAAAATGAGGGGTGTTCAGGTTTTTTAAATGCAAAATTGAAAGAAATACGTCAAGTTGATATTGACCAAATTTTGACCATATCGCCCTTTACCTTGGGAGCACGGAGCTCGATTCGGGGCTCAATTTGTTTTTGAGTATTTCAGCATGAACATTTAAATTTCATTTCTGAACTTCTGTATACACAAAGTTTTTTTTTTTGTTTCTGCACGATACGTTCCACTTTTGGAATGGAACCGTGTAGGGGGGACTAAGTAGAGTTGATGGATTTACATGCATAAACATTTTATATTGCAAAAGTTTTGTTTGGATTCGTTGCATTTCCATGCAGTGGTCAGGGTGCAGTTTTTTAAATTTTGAGTATTTACACCAGAAATTGTTTTTTTTTTTGGAAAACTGCCGTATGATTGCTTTTGGCCCAAGACGTGAGGTGTGACTTGAGTTAGGTCGGAGCAACTTCCGTTCTGGAGTTGTTGCCGAGAACAGCCCCTGTAAGGAAAGACCGTACAAAAAGGGACCTTAGTGTAAGCTGACGCTGACATGTGGCCGTGAGCTGGATGAGCCATTTATTTCAGAAGTCATCAATCCGGGATCTTCTTTCGCTTGTACCGCTGTCGTTGAAATGTGGCTAGTATAAGGAAGACTTTTTAAAGGATGTCTTCTAGAAAAATGTGTTGCTTTTCAGAGGGGATTAATAAGTCTTTTATTTCAGGTGTATGATTGTTGTAATGATCAACTCCGTTTTTCAGCTTTTCCAGGACCTTTAGGATATTTGAACGCACCTTTTTGTTTTTTGTTTTCAGTAGCAGTCTAGTGAATGTCAGTTGCATTTTTTACATATAGGTTTTTGGTGCAATATTTGCACAATTGATACAGTTTTTTGTAGTTCGGTGGCGCGAGTCCGGGTACGGTGTTTTGTAGTAGACTGCATCGGGCATGTCACGCTATCTTTTGTTTTGTTGACCCATTGTCCGGTGGCGTGAAATAGAATTGCAGAGAGATGTAGAGGGGCGTTAGTAAGATGTGACTCATAGTAGGAAGGCATGGAAGATCGCATGTTTCAGAGTGTTTGATGTACGGTGGTGTGGAGACCAGGAAGGAAGTGAACATAAAGTGTGGCTTGACCGAAACCTGGAGATGGCTAGGTGGCACTATTCCCGGGTCAAGGTGATGCGATGTGAGACCGGCGGTCGTAATAGTAGGTGTGGGAATAGCAAGGTGAGTTGGCCATGGTTTCGATATGTATGTATATGTATGTGTATGTATGTGTATATTTGTGTATGTATATATGTGTATGTATGTGTGAAAGTTCATTTAATTTTATAATGCTTAATATATATATATATGATCACATCACTTATCAAGGTGAATCCTGATCCATCGAGCCCTACCCTACTAACATAGAAAAACCTCCTTCCTGTGACCTTTGTGGGGATGCAGAGGTAAACACGGTCCCTAATCAGCAAAGGTCACGCTAACTTTCCTTCCCTATTCCCAACTGATTGCAAGGACGTGGCCGGCGCTGTTATTGATTATCAAAGAAATTGAGTCACTGAAACGTGTACAGTGAGAATGGTCGGTTACTCCCAGCCCCATTCAGTTGATTCATTGTGCAATTTCACTGATTCTGATCAATCACGGAGTAGCAACCATCGATACGTGCAGGCAGTCAAGCTAAGAGAAGTATGTAACCAGAAATTATCATTGTTTTCTATTGAAGTTGAAACGTAGAAATAATTTGGATCAATTGGTGCAAAAATGTTGAAACTTTGTTGAGAAATGACTGAGATATGGCCGCTCAAAACCTGACCTCTTTTCGCGACGGTCACAATTCGATTCTATACAAATTGTCCCTCAGTATAGAGATCCAAGACGTAGTCCTACGTCAAAATAAACTCTTAAGAGCGTATTAGTAGAACGATTTTAATTGAGAAACTAGAAAAATATAAACAAACACTGATCTTTTTTTCAAATTATCACAAGTAAATGCGAGAAAACTTCTAGAGATTCTACTAGAAAGAGACAAATAGGCCTATTTCATCTGTGACTTATGGGATTCTTTCAAAATGTTCGACACTGAAGAAGTCTAAGGGTGTTAGTTTAGATTTTACTAGTTTTCTAATAAGTTTGCCAAATTAGTGATATACTTCTACTGTAATAATTGAGGTCCTTCAAAGTGAGGAATTAGTATAATTTTTATACACATACATGCTTAGGAATTCGACAAATTTTTGTTCGGGAAACATTCCTAGACTAGACCGGGGATCGAACTGAAACACCTCCAACAGGGTAAGGCTTTGTAGCTGCGCATTTACCCACTGAGCTGAAAAGATCAATTGTTGGGGCAAGTAAAAAATCCTTCAGAAGCGTTCGTGATAGCAGCTCAAAGCTAAAAAGTTGAGCAATTTTATTATAATTTTCAGGAGAAATAGCGATACTGATTTTGGTTTTACTTAACCCGCGACAAACCCTACCGAACACGCACTACGAGGTTACTGTCATTGCCGAAAATATTCATTATAATTAACGTTAACTCATGAAATATACCTGGCTATACCTAACCACACTTCGATTTACAACTAATCAATGAGTGGTCGTACGTTGTAGTCCGACACTAGTAACGAATTATATCGTTAAGAAAATAGGATGATAAATCAATAAAGTAATTTAAATATGACAAATTCAAAAGTATAGTTACCCAACCGAACTAGATTTATATAAACTCAATTGGGATTTCAATATATATTCTTGGAAATAATGATAAATTTTCGGTTATTTACGTCGACGTTCACGCACTTCGTCTATTTGCACTAAACAATGGTCATTGTCCCGATCGCTGTCAACGTCTCGCCTAGCTGGATTCTGCATTGCGCACAGTTGGCTGTTATGGTCTGTGCTGCCAGAACATCAATCGAAGATCTATTGTTCTGTGTAGAGATTTCATACTCAACAGCAGAAATCCAACGCTTCTGACGTACCGCTAGAATAGGAGTGATAACCAGCTCGTTTCATCACCATGAATTCCATTTTTTTCGAACGGGAGTAGATTTGTAATTTGGTTTATTTACATTTTGTCAGATTTAAATAAGTCAGATTGTATCATGCTCTCAGTTTCAGGAATTTTGTATAAGTTTTAGAAATCATCATTGATGATATCGTATCGTCCCAGTTCAGCTTTGAAGTTCCGTGTTGAAACACGAGCAAAGAACTAAGAAAACACGAATACTTGAATATACACCTATACGCACGATTTCAACGTATCAAAGAAAACTCATGAATGCAGGGTTGTTACGATTGTACGGATTTTGCAATTTTCGTGAATTTCACGCAGATCTGATACACTTTGTTCACATTCAACTAGCAAGATAACTGAGTATATGGGCAAGCTTAGAGAGCTGGATAATTCACGAGAGCTGCGAAGAAATTTTATAACAGCAAAGTTAACGCTATTTGGAAATCTTGGTGAAATGAAAATGGTCTGATTTTTCATTAAATTCTAATTATGTTTAAATGAGAAACGAACCAAAAAAAAAAAAAAAAATTAAAGCATTTCTGTTAACATTTTTCCTTGAATGGCATTCTAGAACATGTAGAGTTTACTTGAATTGTTTCTTGGAGAAAACTCTAATGATTTCCCCTAAGGAGTGTATCGAAAAGTAGTTATAAACTTCCAAATAATAAAATAGGCATGAAAACATGGTTAAAATTAACATACTATTTCAGTTTATTATAGCTTAACATGTTTACAAAAGATCCAAACGGAAAAACTAGTCATCATGTTCATTTCTGTAGAATGCCCGTACCTTTGATTTGACACCTGCCATCAAATTCTGCACAGTGACCTTTGTGCACTTCCTGGATGCCGCTGCCCAATTTTTCTTAAAATCGGTCATGTTTTTGGGACACTGTACCATCCTTCTTAAATATACGCTTGACTATTGCCCAATAGCGTTCAATCGGTCGCAACTGGGGACAGTTTGGTGGGTTGATGTCTTTTTCTACGAACTTGATGTTATTCTCCGTCAGCCACTGTAGAGTGGATTTGGCGTAATGTGCCGATGCCAAATCTGGCCAGAAGAGAGGAGGGACTGGTGCTTTCTATACAATGGTAGCAACCTGTTCTTCAAACATTCCTTTTGATAAATCTCAGCATTTATAGTTCCTTTTGTATAGAAAATTGAAGAACGCAAGTCACATGTGCAAATAGCTTGCCAAATGAGCACCTTCTGACCGAATTTCTCCATCGCAACAGTCGTATCTGCGGTTGGCACACGTTCCCAACAGATTTAGTATAAAACTGCGGCCCCGGTAGCGTTCTTGAATCTTCTTTAACGTATTTTTCGTCATCCATCAAAATGCACTGGTCGACATTGTCCAAAATGCAGCTGTACAGCTTTCGAGCCCTGGTTTTGGCACGAGACTTTTGTTCCGGAGTTTGTTTGGGCACTTTCTGCTTTTTGTACGTCTTCAAGTCATTCCTGCGCTTGATTCGTTGAATCATTCCGATGCTGGTCCTGAACTTCTTGGCTAGATCGCGAGTAGAGGCAGATTTGTTCCGTTGAATATAATCCACAACTTTTTGGTCCAAATCGGGGTTGCTGGAGCCGGATTTCCGGCCACTTCTTGGTAAATCCTTGAGGGAGCACTCCTTACCAAACTTTTCGATGATGCGTTTTACACTTGCCGGGTGAACATTTACTCTTTTCGCAATCTGGTTGTAAGTAACACCCTTTTCGGTGCACCAAGTGTGCAGAATTTTCTTTTTAGTCTCAAATTCAATTCGCGACATTTTGAATACAACTTTATCAACGGAAATGAATGAACCGAATAATCATTTTTGACATGTAAACAAAGCAAATGGCGCTTACACGCTAAAAATATATACAGTAGTTTATGCGTAATAACGCATCGAATGTTTATAACTACTTTTCGATACACTCCTTAAACTAAATGGATATTTAATGCAGATTAAGAGCTTCCTTCTTGATACCCACCGGATTCGAAACATTTTTCACACTATTTCAAATGCATTTTTTGATGAAGGAAGGGCACATCTATCATCCAGAAATTCTAAAAGTACATCAACATGTTTTTCAATTTCAAAAGTCACTCTTTAGATATGACGTTTTATATATAGGAATATGCCAAGAATTCAGAAAATATTTGTTTAGGAGTGTTTCATAAAATACATTAAAAAAATGTCAATTACATATGCTTCAATATACATCGAAAGCTCGTTCAATGTTGTTATGAAAATTCTTTGGAGTTTCAAAACTTTACTTTAGTATATTCATTTTATTGGTGTTAATTGACTATAGTTATCGAAATGAAACCAATTTTTCGTTAGTAATGTGTGTATATATTTTGCTTACATACGTCGGTTAAATTTTTGGATGAGTTTGAGTAAAATGCTCGACATTTGCGAGTGGCGCCTTCCATCAGAGCAGTACAGTTGTTTCCGTGCGTTTTTCTAATTTTTTTCCTCTTCCTCATCTTTTCCTATGCGTCTTTTGCCTCTACTGTGGTCTTCTGAAGTTAGAATTTCTTTCTTAGCGTTTCAAGCTTATTGCTTTCGCAATTAGATTATTGCTTGTTCTCAACTTAGTGTTCTAAATGCACTCCTATAATTATTTATAAAAAACTTTCGATGCCAGTTACCATTTCTGCATTAAAGGGTGTTCCGATCAAAATTTGGTCAAACCGTAATGTGTGTGAGTTGATCAAAGTTTTTATTTATAAGTCAAATACTTTTTCTTTTTCAAGTTCAGTTAATACAGAATACAGGTGAAATATTCAGCTAAGCTTCCTTTTAACCGAATGCTAATAGCCGGTTCTTTTGTTTAGCACCTGCCTTAAGATTTTGTACAGTCTTCTTGTCCACTTTATTCGCCGCAGAACGCCAGTTTGCCTTGAACTGTTTCTCGCTCACAACAGCTTTTTGAGTCTTCTTAAGGTTCCGCTTGACGATGGCCCAATATTGTTCGATTGTGTGGAGCTCTGGCGTGTTGGGAGGGTTCTTGTCCTTGGGCACCATTTGAACGTTGCTGGCAGCATACCACTCCATGGCCTTTTTCCCGTAATGGTAAGATGCCAAATCCAGCCAAAATATGTAAAAATTGTGTCGCTTCAGAAAAGGCTATAGACGTTTTTGTATGCACTCGCTCAGATAAATTTCCTGGTTGACGGTTCCGGTCGCAATGTAAACGTTGCTCTTAAAGTCACAGGTCCAGATGGCCCACCACACCAGATATTTCTTCGCGAACTTTGACAGTTTAATGTGCTTGAAAATATATGCCACCTTTCCCCGTCCGGTTGCCTTATAAAATTCCTGTCCAGGAAGTTGTTTAAAGTCTGCCTTGATGTAAGTTTCATCGTTCTGTACCATGCAATTAAACTTCGTCAGCATCGAAGCTGAAATTTTCATGTATTTGGAGTTACCACTTTCTTGTAAGTCGACAGTCCAGCTCGTTTTTTAGCTCTACTCACTGTTGAAGGCGCCACTCCCAGCTTCCTTGCGACATCTCGAACGGAGAGGTTGGGGTTCCGCTCGAAACGGCGGGCAACTCTTTTTGTCGTCGCTGTGGCCTCCGGCTTTGGATTTCCCCCCGATCCAGCTTTCCTAGCTGTCGACAAACTCTTCACCGAACACTTTTCACATGTTAGCACGTTGGCCACATTCACCAATTTCGCCAACTTGGCGTGAGATTAGTTTGGATTTTCGCCTTGCACGTGCAAAATTTTGATGCGTTCCTTCTTTTCCTTCGACGACATTTTGATAACTGAAGTGCTGATCTCAAAATAAAAATAGAGGCATGATGCTACACGCAAACATCTTCAAATGCATATTTGAATGCACGATGAAAGGAAATGCAACAAGTTTATGTCGACCAAATTTTGATCGAAACACCTTTTAGTGGCAAGTCCGTGCCCTTTGCCCAAGGAATCGAGAAATTTTCCCTAACGAAAAATTCCTAGACCAGGCCGGAAATCGAAGCACACCACCTTCAGCATGGTGTTGCTTTGTAGCCGTGTCTTTACCGACTGAGCTAAGGGAGGACCCACCCGAAGTTCGAGCTTTATCATGTCCCAATTGGCTTCGATGGGATGGAGTTCAGGACAGTTTGGGGGTTCATGTTTTTCTGTGCAACATCCACAGAATAATCCTCATACCACTACGCGTCGAAATGTCAAGGATTTCTCTTGTAATGAGCAGCCAGTGATCCTCGATTTTGTTGCGCGTTGTCTCTGACTTGTGGTCCACTGTGATTCTTTCCTGCAACCACTGGAGGACCCTAACTATAGATTCGTCAGTTTTTGCTTGTCAGTGAACAAAATCATTTCTCGAACGTTTTGATGATTTTCTTTCAATTCGACCGTGATTTCACTGACAACTGCTCAACTGAGTGGATGTTTACAAGATGGATGGGCCAAAGTTGATCAATTTCTATTATTTATGAATAAAGCTATGCAAGTTCGAAAGTGTCACATTAATTATCGACTGACGCTTGGGCGTTGGATAGATATATTGGATCATTCCGACGCTCGTTCTCGCTTTGTCGTCCAAATCACGTATCAAATTTGATTTGTAAATTTACCGGGTATTTTTAATTAAAACAAAATTTTCACAATTTTCTTGCAAATTTATGTCGTTTCCTTCAGAATAACACCAATTTGAAGTGATGGACATGTGCCTACCCACCCAGTTATTCATGTACTTTTCATAGGCCGTCGGAAGGTATGGCCTTCAGCTCTTTCGTCGCTTTCTATATCCTCATTGTACTCGAATTTCTTTCCTAGAACTGGCATATCGAGTTTGGAGCTGGTCTGGTCATAACGGGGCCTGGAGCTGGTCTGGTCATAACGGGGCCTACTCATGAAGATTGGATCCTTTTTGGATTCGGAAATCAAGTCTTCCAGTCTCTTTAGGTGGTCTCGCCACCTGGCAGAACCTTTTTCAGCTGGCAGAACCTTTTTCAAACTGGACAGAAGTTAATCAAATTTTACAATGATGAAATTTGTCAGAAGCAGATAATTTCTCATCTCCATGAGAGGCTCTAGGAATGGACAGTAATTTATTGCTAGAACGAATAGAAATGACGAGAAAGTTCCGTATAGGGTAACGGCAGGCTTTGAAATTGAAAGATACAAGTTTGAAAACGATCGGGCACATAATCTTTTACTAACCTTGATTATCTTGTATTAGCAAGTTTTGATGAAAATACTGTTTTAATCCCATTCATTGAGTGAACATATTCAATAGTATCACTACATTACTTGCTCCTTAGCACTGAAACATCAAAAAGGTGTACAAAGTCAGAAAGTATCTGGAGGTTTTTTTTTTCTAAGAACGAATCGTTTTGTAGAACTTGGTTTCACCATTCTTTCTTCTTCCTAAGCGTTTCAAGATTGTCGCTTTAACAATAAGCTTATTGCTTGCGTGTGTTCTTAATGCACTAAAGATTAGGTGATTGTTCGGATACTGCCTTTCAAAATAGCCCTCTGCTCAATTTTGACTGCTTTTAATCAATATTTACAGCCTGCCGTACTCTAACGGCAATGGCCATCAATACTTTCTCTTCATATCTTTGGCTCTTGTAAAAATATTTCCTAGGGTCTCATGTTGAAAATATATTTCCTTCAAAAGATTATAATTAATCGAGTATTTCACGCTTGGAGTAATAAAACATAATTATTAGAATGTATTCTAAGATATGTTTCCGGTCTGAGCATCGGCTAACGAGGCCACCTCGGTCGAAATCAAACGCAACCCACCTATATCTCAAGACTTCTTTATTTGCAATCTCATTCCAATACCGTTTTTGTATTCTTGACATTTTTCACACTATCATCGCCACCGGTACTTATAGATTTGCGTTACATTGTTTTTTTCTTTTGTTATTATGTGCATTTACTTCCATTTTCAAAACCGAAAAAAATACTGTCAACAGATGTCGTTGTATATTTTCATAACTTTTCACTGCGTATTTCTGTTCCTTTTCGCAACGGACCAACTACATTTCAAAGCCATTCTGATTTCTCACCGATTTCTCTCTTACTTACTCTACGATCTTAGGAGGGCCGAGAAAATTCCCAGACACATTAAAATTTAGACTTGCTGTCAATATTAACTTCCGGTTTGCTCATATTTAGTTTAAAACTTAATGTTAATATGGCAAATAATGAATGTTCACTTTTTTCATCCTTTTTCGAATAAGATTTTTTCTTCTTTTTCTTGCGAATTGCGTTGCACTAGGTCACTGAATGTGGTGCTTACTAACTGGTCTAGAGATATTGAACTCTTTCCTTTAAGTTGGTTTCGCTAGTTTTCAACGAGATTGTTCGTTTTTTTCATACTTGAGTGCTTTTAGTCTACTTATTGCTGAATTAAACGCATTGTAGCAGCATAGGAAATATATCGAAAACGTCTAATTCATCTTCAGCTTAACAAATAATGACTTGTGGTTGAAATTTTTTAAAGCTTGATTTTGTTTCAATTCATTACGAAAATATTTCTCTTTTAGTAACTTTAATATAAACAGGAAAAATAAAAAAAAAGTTTCGTTCATTTGGGTTCCAGAAGGTAAGTGTTAGGTTGTAAACTTGACTCTTAACCTGGTATTACATTTACTCAAAATGAACTGAGTTAAAGTTAATGGCATGACAGAATCAGTTCATTTGAACAACAAGTACAAGTATTCGGAAGATTGTTCCTTATGTTTAAAACTCGAACTTCACGTGGTAGAAGTAAGGAAGGAAGGATATGTGTGTGTTTGTGTATATTTTCTAACTATTGTGTTTGAGCGTAAGAAAGAGTAAGAGATTATCTGATAATGCACGATACAGTGTTTAGCAGACAGGCGCCGAGGAACCGCTTCAATATATATTATGTAATTCTGACGCTTCTCATGTGATTGGTCAATCTGGAGAGCCTTTGTTGATGAGAGTGGGACAACCTGTGAGTCATCAGCCTTCTGCATTTTAGCATTCTCTTCGGCTTGTCACTCACTCTCGGAAAGGACTCTTGAAGGCAGTGTATTCATTTTCTACACAAACAGTGCTGTCCTTCAGAGCTCGGTTGCTGCTTGGCAGCGCATTTACGGAATGGTTTCGTTTTGGCTCGTTGCTTTGTGGACCGTTTTCGCTTTGCACGCTCGGCGAAGAACATTCTCATTTAGGCATGAAATTCTGTCCGTCCGCCATTAACGCTACGGCTTGACTGCGCCCTCAATAACAACTTTGCGTTTCTAACCAATTATGTATTTTTCTGGTTGTTGGGCGTGGCTGTAAAACCTCCGCGATCTTCGAGCCAGTCGATACCGCTGTTCTGAACAATGACGAACCATTTGCTCTCTTCTACGTTATATACTCAATGATTTTCGGTGACTACTCAGCAAAACTGAATTAGCAAGGAGTCTTTAAGTGCGAATGTTGTTATTCTTATCCTTAGTATTTATTGCTGTTACTGGTACCGGCTTCGCGCGTCAAAACTGTGTCAAATCGGTAGTAACGATATTGGTGTCGTGAGACTCACCGTTATCGGTACGCCGCCGGTTGTCTCTTCTTCTGATGAAATATACGTTAAACCCATTGAAAGTATATGCATTGTGTCGCTGCAATTTCCATTGATGGAAGTTGTAGGTTGATCTTCAGCGTATACTGGGCGACGAAAATAACCATTGCTGATATAATCATTTTGTGGTGAGAGTATTCACTTCGCGATTCCCGTTCCATAACGAGAAGAAGCATTACGATGAACTCAGTTAGATAATTTCTTGCTTTTGGTTCTTCCGTTTATTACAATCATTAAATTGCGGTGTGTTACTGTTTGATAAAATCCCTGTGGAAAAAATGTATATTCAGGTGATCCAAACGATACATAACTATGAAACTCTTCTGCTTGCTGCTGCGGTTGATATTTGACGCATAAACTACGTTGTCATCTCGTTTAGAAGGTTGTTATCTGGTATCGTCTTACCGACTGTGGCTGCTCTAAACATCTTATTGCCTTCGATAGTTGCTTTTCTGTATGTTGCTTCATGTCTACAATTTGAAAGAAAATGGTTCCGAGACAAGACAGATAACCATATATTAGATCTAATGACCTCCATTTGGTGTTGATTGGTTTGTAACAAAAAACAAACCGTTGAAAGTACCTTGTATGATAGGTATGTATTTATTATTTTTTTGTTTGTGTTACTACCAATTATTTCATTTCAACTATACACAAGATGGTTTTATTCTATCTGTGACAAATAGTAAAATCCCAACAATTTCTGAGTTAAATGTAAATACATTTCCTTAGTATTAACACCTTTAACTATATTGACGCTTTGACTATTCTTGTTTGAAGTATGTATTAAATCTTGCATGTAAAACGGCAAGACAAAGAAATTTTATTTCCATTTCTTGTGAATAGATGAATATTTGTTTAAAGCAAATCAAAAATAGTTTCATTTTCTTTAAAACACATACCAGTAAATTGCCAGTCATTATTATAATTAAAGCATTATTCTTCTTTCTCCTGACATCTATTTGAAATTGATCATCCTTAACACAATTGAATTGTGTCAAGATATATTATTATTTAGTTTTCTCACCAAGCTGTTCTTTCAATAAACTAGCAACGTGCTCAACTTTTATTTACTTCAAGGAGTTCCTCCTTCATTTTAACATAAATTCTTTTGACGGCATCCGTAATGCATTATATCAATCCTGAAATGAAGAATTATTAGATAAAATCAACCTTTATAATGAATAATATTACCATAATTTTCAGTTGGTTAACCACACACAGTGAATTTCAAATCTGTCTATTTGCGTATACAATATTGTTGCCAATCATACATATCATTTTTGAGAAAACACTTTATCATCATTCAATAAAATATCACGCAGTTGTAATATATTCTCTGGAATAATAGACTGAAAATTGGTATCGATGTTCTTCATGTCATGCTACATTTATTTCTTCCAGAACATAGTGCACCAATTAAAGATATTCTTCTCAAAGATATTTCTGATTAAGTTTCAGCTTACCACATTATAATATATCCATGAAGAACAACTTTTTGCTTTCGTGGCTTTTTGTAAAAACTCTCAGTTGTATCGTCGTTATCAATAAACCAACTTGCCTGTTGCAATCCACACTCGTACATCCATCAGTTGTCAATCTAAAATGAAATGCTCAATTTTGATGGAAAAGTAACAAACTGTAGCGTACATATTTGTAATGAAACAATTGTACTCAACTAGTGTGTCTTAGTGGTGTAATGCAGTCTTCTATTACTGATCTGATGTGCGCAGAAATTATCGTGCCATTATTGCAGAATAATGGTTAAGGCTGCTGCCATATAACCCAACGCTATGAAAAAAAGCAGAAAAAGTAAGGATAACGGTAGTGAAATGTAGTTCCTTCATCTCTGCTTTCTAATGGCGGCGATACGGTAAGCGGTAAGAACATTCCATTGAACAATAATAAATGTGTGCCTGCATCTGATGTAATGCGCTACTATCACTGATAATAACAGCTCTGCCGCTATTAAAATAAAACAAACCATCCACATCAAAGTAGTTCCATCAAATATCTATTATCTGCGGGTTGTATAAAACATACTGCTAAATCGTTTCTCTTGCTGTAGTAGATATAAGTTCATCAAAATGTAAATCCCAAAAATCTTTTACCGATCATCATTGTTGGGTAAAACTTGGCACATGGTTAATTTTATTGAAAAAAATTCCTATTGTTAGATAATTTAGGTTAAAAATGTTTTTGAATTCAGCGTATGACTTAATATTGCCAAAATGCTGGTTCTAAACCATACCTTTAAGAAAACACTACAAAGAAATTGTAGAGACTAAAAACGCTGTAAAAAATATTACACAGAAAAAATTTTTTGTCAGAAAAATAAAATAAAATTACTACATCAAATATAAAAAAACATATTTTTATCATATTTTCTAATTATTATATGAAGAAATTTTGAAAAAAAACGTTTAAAAAACTCTAGATGTTTTTCTTATAATAAAAAGTTTTTCAAATAGCATTTAGTGTATATTTTAGATTTTGTTATTCATTCACATAAATAAATTTTGATAATGTCTTGAACTTTGAGATGTCTAGTATATTATTAATAATGATAAACTATAATACAACATTTCAAGATATTTTAATTTTATAACAATAATTTCAAATATAAAAATATGCTGTATTCACTCATGATATAAAAATATGGCTATTGTACTGGTGTTTCACATCAATTTTTATGTACTGTAAACATGTATGTACCTCTTACTTATCTAACAGCTCGTGTTAGCTTCATAAAGTTATAAAACAAAAAATATTGATTATGAACAGTTTGCATATTTATATATACCATTATATTAAATCTAATTAGTGATAATAGCCATAACATATATAATATTAGTTCTTTCTATATATAATATGATCACCATGTATTATCTGTTCCAGCTCGTTTTAATGATGTTCAGTTCTCCACTGGCTCCATTTACTTTGTAAAGTGTTCAGTTCTCATTATAAAGTAAGCAACGTTATCTACAAATATCAAAAGTATCCAATATATTTGCGCTATAAACTTGAGTTTTGTGTTTATTTCGTTAATTCACGAATGTTTTTTATTTTCATTGGGCGTGAAACAACATATACTTGCCTTCTTCTGCATTAAACTCATTTTCAGTTCCACTCAAATGATTACCTACAATTGGGCCACAACTGTCTCTTGGCTTATATATATTATTCTGGCTGTATTTGAAAGTAGTGTAAAACATATCTCTCGTGATTTACCAGGCGGCATGCATTAATATTTTTTTATAAAAGAAATGCTGACATACATTGTATTTCACTATTTGTCTGCCTACTTAACAACTTTATCGTATTCCACTTTCATCGCTACATCTAAACTGTTGATGTAGTTTTCACACACCTGCCAAACCTCTAACATCTAATTTGGAGACTTAGCAAAAATAATAAACAATTCAAATTAAAATAACTTCTTCATACATTATCACATATTCATCATCTATTAATTCACGCGTAGCCTAAACATCTCTGCCTATTGCACTGTCTTCTTTCTGAAGTTAACCACCATTCTCTGGCTTGGCAAACTGATACAATATAAAAACAATTCATAAGCTCTCTACGTTACATCTTTAAAACTAATGTGCTATTTATCTTATTCTCTTTTAATGGTGTATGTAATCTAAAAAAAGGGCATTAGTAATGTGTTTGATTATAATATGAAGAATCTTGAATAATTATCATTTCTTTAAATCTCGTGCTGCAAAAAAAACTGATACAGAATTTTCATTCAACCAATAAAATAAAAAAATCTAAAAACTCAATTTGCATTCTTGTTTTAATAAATCATAAAAATCATATATTAGTACATTTATAATAATAAGACATATTTAAATATATAATTTCGCTCTTGAAAACTTTTTATTATAAACATCCATCTCAAAGGTGCATAAAACGTGTCTTTTTCTCAAATTTCACAAACAGTGAAAAAATATTAAAAATATATTTTTATATTTGATTTTAAAGTAATTATTTTCAGATTTTCTTTATGAGGCCTTTTTTACAATCTTGCATTTTTACAAACCTTTTTAGTTCTCTACAACTCACCATATAGTTTTTTTATATAAATAGCTAGTTTTTGAACTTCTGATTTTCGTAAAATGTTGAAAAAAACATACCCATCAAAGTTACTCTTGATCTAATAATCCTTGCCTTAGTGGTTTTTTTCTTTCTCTAAAGACGCATGTACCTTAAGTTTCTCCGTCAAAATGGTTGATTTACGATATTGTTGGCGTGAATCAATTATTATACTAGATGGCAGGCTTCAGAAGCGCATGCAGTCATCATACCATATCGTTTCGTGTGACCTGCTCCTGGTTTAAAAATATATATCATGCAATGAGACGTTGAGAAAACTTTATTATATATGCGTTGAACTGTACACTCAGGACATGATAGATAGTGTCGTTCTCCCATTGCTCACGATGCAAAGGTAAAAACATGGCATTGAATTTTGCTGTACAGCACCAAAGTGTTCTTTCTTCTGAGATCTCTTTTTCTCATGCTCTCATTAATCACCTGAAACAATGCTTCCCAGGCAATCGCATATAGAAAAATAATTGAAAAGCCTCACAACGCTGGTAACCTAAATCCATTTGCTCTCTATTGAATGCCACAGGTAATGAATTTGTGGAAAGAACATCAGTCATGATTCTAGAAACGAGCACCGTGCTCACGGAAACGTTGATAAGTCCAATCATTTGCACCATTTGAAGGAAAAATTTTGACGAACCATTCTCGGTTTTCATATTTTAACGCTAAACTAAAGACATGCTCTTGCGGGCCGCCAAAACATAAGATATTACTGATTTTAGCCCTTCTGAACATTGATATCATTGGATGACATTATCCAGAGATCTAAATCCTCCAAATTGTGGCCTGACAATAAAGTGGCCCTCTTCTTTGGCAATCATTTCCTTGATGGATGTTCATCCGGTATTTGAGATATATTAACCAGCCTCCCCATTTAGCATCAGATGCGGTGAAACCATGGCGAATGGTGCGCCTGCATACAGCGCAAAGTGTTCGCTGCCTTCAAGATCTATATATATATTAAGAATCACTGAAATAATGTTGAGCAATCTCGCAGAAGGCGGTGAAGAAACTATCTGCTTTTCATTGCAAACACAAATCATTTATCCTCTAATATGTTAGATATCAGTCAACATTAGTTTATTGAAAGAACATCAGTTAGTTCTGGAAAACGAAGACGCATCTTCGCTGGAAAGCAATTGAACAAATTAAATCCCATTTCTTGTTGAGAAAAATGCAGGCTCCAGAATATCCATTCTCCTGGTTTTTAATATTTCAACTTCGCTGGACATCAACTCTTCTGTGGACGCCGAAACCTCGGTATGCAGTTTTTAGCCCTTGACTGTTAATTTTTCTCGATGGATAAATATTATCCGGGTCCTCCAGTGCCTCTAAAATTGCCCAACTAAACGTAAAAGTATTACCTATTGCAGCAATCATTTCTTTGATGGATGAGCTTATCAAATGGTCAGGTGATCACTCTTTCTGCAATGAAATTGTCAGTCACATTCTCAAATTCGAATCTTTCAAATTGCAGCTGGCAATAGCAGGTTGCCAATTGGTGCATCGCGGAAAACAAAATATATTTAAATCGATCTTTTTCGTTAATATTATAATGCAGTCGTGAGATTTAGCAGCAAGGAAAATGCCTGAAATCGAAAAATGCCATACTTCTGCCACAGTAATTTTCTGCAATTATATATTAAGTTATGCGTATCGAACTGCTAACTAAAAATAGAAACTGTGCCATTATTGTGTAGTAGTCCTCTGAGACCTCGGCAATAAAACAACACCAGAATGTTTGTTTAGTCTGCCCACTATCACCGTTATTGATACCCAGAATTTACTCTTGGTGACTCGCAATTTGCCCCGATGATAATCAAGAATGCCCTGAAATGTCTGACCTCTGTAAACAACCGCTTCGTATGTCAATTTCGCAACATCTGAAATGCTTTGTTGCTTGGTCCATCCTCATTGCTTATTGATTGAACCTCCACTTTGAACAAATTGTTATCAGTGATTCACACATAGATATGATTCTAACGATTGCCGCCGGTTGCGTCGCGGAATCTATCAACATTGGACAGCAACCGATGAAGCATGGCATCGGTACTGAAGAAGGAAGAAGAATATAACTACATCCCTTTATTGAATATTTTGCTGAAAACAAATCAAACTGATTCAAAGTCGTCTTCTGAAACCACACTTCTCCTGTCGATAGGATCAATAATATTTAAGTTACCGTAAAAGTCCGACGTATTAAATTTCTGAAGGCGTCGACTTCAGCGCGCTTTATATTGATACACAGCACTCGATAAAGTGGAAGGCTTCATCAAAATGCAAAGCGCGTCACACAGCGTGATGGATTATACGCGCAGCTTAATGATGGTTCCTCTTTGCGGC
>JASCZW010008948.1:0-46124 GCA_034211315.2 Aedes japonicus
TTTCACGTAAATTTCTTGGTTGACAGTCCCGGAAGCTATGAAAATGCTGCTTTTCAAGCCACAGGTACAGATGGTTGCCTAAACCAGATATTTCTTTGCAAACTTTGACAGTTTCGTGTGCTTGAAAATATCTGCTACCTTTCCCCTTCCTTTTGCCGTATAAAACTCCTGTCCCGGAAGCTGCTTGTAGTCGGCTTTGACATAGGTTTCGTCGTCCATTACCACGCAGTCAAACTTCGTCAGCATCGTCGTGTACAGCCTCCGGGATCGCGCTTTGGCCGTCGTATTTTGTTTATCATCGCGATTTGGAGTCACTACCTTCTTGTAAGTCGATAGTCCGGCTCGTTTTTTGGCTCGATGCACGGTTGTAGATGATACACCCAGCTTATTTGCGGCATCTCGGAGAGATAGGTTAGGGTTTCGCTTGAAACTACCGGCAACTCTCTTTGTCGTCTCAGCGGCTTCCGGTTTTCGATTTCCCCCCGATCCAGACTTCCTGGCTGTCGAGTAGCTCGGATTTTCGCGATGCGCGAGCAAAATTTTGATACGCTACTCTTCTTGCTTGGACGGCATTTTGACAACTGAAGAGTGAATTCCAAAATCAAAATAGGAGCAACATTCTACACACACACACACACACCTTCAAAATGAGGGGTGTTCAGGTTTTTAAATGCAAAATTGAAAGAAATACGTCAAGTTGATATTGACCAAATTTTGACCGTATCGCCCTTTACTCGGTCTGGCTTAGGAATTTTTCGTAAGGAAAAAATTCTCAATTCTCTGGGCATAGATGTCATTATTATTTTAGATTATTTTGTACTTTCCACATAATCATACTCGAGTCATGCGGGGAAAAGTTCGCATTGAACATTTTGAAGCCTATTCAAACACAGATAAAAGAAACATTGAATTTTCTCCGTTATTTAATGCACATAAAGGGAATGCGAGATTTGGCAGAGAATAATGGGATATTTCATGTAAGTTTAAGCCTGATAACGCCTGAAACTAGCCTGTTGTATGAAAGATTGCACACATTGTTGTATGGCGCATGAAAGATTGCAAATAATTGGAAATTAAACGGGGGAAAATTTTACGCTCCGGTCATAATTCTTTTTTTTATATGTTGTTTCGTATTTGCGTGACTTTCAGCCTGAGGCTGGTTTGTCACGGCATACAAACGATCTGGACCTGGACCTAACGAACCCTTCAATACTGGTATTACTTCCCTTCCGAATAAACACGTGATTAGAGAACGGTGCCAACTAGAATTGATATTAGACCGGCTGTAATAAGAGGCAGCCCCGCTTACACCACCGGCGCCATCAACAGGTAATGATTTTTTCATACACGAACTACCAGAGGAAAACAAACCAATTTTATCCAATATTAGGTTTTTAGGAAATTTGCCTTAAATTGATGGAAGGTCAGGGTTTAAGAAAAAGCTTTATTATGTGTAGTTTTCTGTTTCAGTGTTGGAATGTGTGACTTTTAGGTGACATCTAATGACAAAAAAGGGCTCGAGGTAAAAGGTTGTTACAAAAGCGTTAGTAAGCTAGTGTGAACTTGTGCAACTATTGCTTCAACAATGGGGGCAGGAGTCTCGAGCTACAAAGTTCAAATCAATTATAACAATACGTTTCAAATGTAAGTAACCTAGGTAGTAATTAGTACACAACACAAATATTATGTGCTTATTGTTATTTTAGCTGATATTTAGGTGCGAACTTTAGCCTAACACTAATGCAGAAATGGTATTTACATCGACAATTCTCAATTATAATTGCTGAACTGCATTTAGAACAGTAAGAAGAAATATAGAAATAAGTTTAATATCATAAACAAAAAGCTTGAAGCGCCAAGAAGGAAAGCGTAGATAGGCAGGGGAAACGTATATGTTTTGGCAACGCTCCTATTTGGGCACTTTTTTGACAATTCTTCACGATTTTTGCAGAGTGATGATGATGATGTAATACAACCATCTATTGTAGCAAGCTAATTCGATAGCAGAGGAACGATTTGATCAGGATTCTATAGTTGTTTGTGATCATCAAGCTCCTATATGAAGGTTTTGGTAGACCAGGTTTTGGTTTTTGGAAACCAGCTAATATAGGAAAAAGAATCTTCTTTCAAAAGCAAAATCACGCGCACAGCACTAGAATTGAGCCCTCGATTAACAGAATAAACCCAATAGATGGGGTCGAAAAGCCCACCCTTGATTCACGGAATGTTAACAATAAGGAGATGGCAGTCTCATGCTCCCTATCCAAATCGTTCCACTCGGGTGCCTTGATGGTCCCTTTTGGTCCCTCCTTGGTATAGTTTACTGTAGTAATTTGATTGCATACCTTGTGTAAGAAAATTTGGCTCAATTTACTTTTGATGTAGGGTCCCGGTATTCGTCACGGTGTGTCATATGGTATTGCACGCGGTCATCGGAAGGAGGGGAAAACAGACGAAAGGAAAGAAAGCATTAGTAGTTGGTAACATGCTATGTGCTTGTGAGATTTTGTGTTATTCTCACAACGGCCATTCAGAATGGTTCGACGAATGCGTATGAGAGATCATTCCCGATTAATTTCCACTCGTATTCTCAATTCCATCACGTTAAGTTATAGAAGACAAGAAACATTTAATAAGTCCTGTACTGCAAACAAATGCACCATTTTTATCCGTGTGTAACTTTTTTTGTCCGTGGGCAAAAATTGATGAAAATCTGTGTATAAGTTTGGAGTGCATAGTTTACATGTACACAATTTCATAACAGCCGGTTCAGTGGTTATTGAGATGTCATCGAAACAAGAACAAAATCACCAAAGAACTTTGCGCACTGTCATGGAAAATCCGACTGCGACCATAAAATGGATCGGAAGACAACTAAGAATCCCCCATACAACTGAAATCGTTTAAGGCGTCCCAGACGACCGAGCGGCGTTCTGGATGTGGAAGAAAATCGAAGACAGCTGACTCTGTGAAGCCCCGGAAGGTGTTGGATTATTTCCAAGGCAAAGTGTTCCGCCTGGTTAGTTCAGCAAACCATGAAACGTGCTGGGCTTTGTGTATTCAAGGTCCGCTAGGCATCAAACATGCGTGATCAACAAAACACGGCGGCCAATTCCTGCGCAAGGAAGCTGTATCGAGAGTAGTGGATATGTGTGGCTATGTAAACCGGGGCTACGTTGCCAAATCACGGTTTGATGTTCCGGCAGACATGAAAAAAAAAGAAAGTGGACAAATTTGCCAAAAAATACTTGATCTGGCAGATCATATGCCAATGCGGTAAACTGAGTAAACCGTACACCACAACGGGTACCATCAACAGCGGAATTTACCGCACCTAGGGCCTCCAGAAGCGTCTGTGGCTCTTCCTGTGGTCCTACGGAGGCGAGACATTATTTTGGCCGGACCTGGCATCATTCCATTACGCGCGATCGACGTTAGATTGGTAAAGAGACAATAACGTTGTTTTTGTTCCAAAAACCGCCAACTCCCCAAATTCACCAGAGATTCTTCCGGTGGAAAGATTTTGGGCCATAATGAAGGCCAAAGTTCGAAAATCGGGCTTTAAACGATGGAAAGAAAATTGAATAAAGTAATTATGCAGAAACATAATCCATGCGTTTTAGTTCATTCTCTGAAAGTTTCAAGAAAATCCGACGTAAAATATCACTTTCGTCTGGTGCATTTTTTTCGAGTACAGGCCTTACATGCTACATTTGGAAATATTAGGGTAATGATCCCTCATCGCACCTCCAAGTGATCATTACATGCTGTCCATGTTCCTGGAACAGTTTGGTCAAATTAGGGAGCTGTTCTCAAAACTGGTGCTTTTACCCTATAATATTCTATATGACCGAAGCGGAGCTGATGATCGTTTGCATGGTGAGCTCAATTTTTTTTTCAAGTACACACAGGACAACACAGTACAACACTTTTTACATTAAGCTATTATAGAAATATACAGTCAGTGAAACAGTGATACTTGGAAAGATGTCTTTTCTCCAGTTCAGTATTGAATAGTAGAAGTATATTAAACTAGTACCTGTTAATATGATGGTTGAAACCAGCAATAAGAAGATAGACAGAAGCCTCCATAAAAAATCCTTTACTAGCACACAAACCTGTCGTTAAATTTTTAAGGCACTCATTTTAATGGGAACTGTAACCTGCAAGCAGAACAAAATGCTGGTGGATCAAAAACAAAAATTAATTGAACCCTGTAAATGGAAGCAACCGAGACAACTAACCAACCTCACCATGTAATAAATAAACCTTCATATCTGCAGTGTCCTGCTTGTCATGCTCTCCGGACAGTTTTATACGTCATTATTAATTCCACTAGGCAATTCCTTCGAGCAGCGGCAGGGTCAATCTTTACTTCCTTTTTACAGCTTCCATCGTCCGTTAAAGTATGAAAGGAATTAAAATGTCACTTATTGTAAAACTTTGCACCGCCTCGTCCCTTTGATGATGGAGTAGCTTCGGGGATGCTGTGTCTGTACGCACTAAAACTTTTACAAAAGGGTCGGAACCGAAGGCCGGTGCGTAAGATTAAATTATCAAATAATAAAAGCAGTAAGTGGATTTATGAAAAGGTGTCTACAACCGCATTAAATAAAGGTCGAAAGAGTTGCTTAGTTCTCTGGAGGTTGAGTTTAATGTTTCATAGGCGTTACGTTGCAATAATTTAAGCTCATGAATTAAAAACTTTATGTCACTGATTTCTCGACCTTGAATTGCGCCTCTGTGGAATGGATAGGATTGTGTATTTTAAATTAGTAGAACGCTTATTTGGCAATTATTATAGGAATTTCATTTCTCACCGTATAATATTGTTAAGATCTGGTTTAAGAGTACTTTATTGTAACGTAGTTCATCATTAATGAGTGAAGAGCATGACAATAAACATGATCAAAAGATCAGCGAGGAAGACACCTACCTTCACATTTTGTTTCTTCAGTTTATTTAAAGAAGCAGGTATCACAACAATAAGCAGAAGGTCGTTCCGAACAGCATGTTTTAGGTTGATGACAATCTTAAAGTTTCAAGTTAATAGATATGCAAATTTACTGGTTCAATACAGCGTTTAGAGGACCAAGATTTATGTGATACAAAATATTGGAAAAACGAAAAAGAGCGATACAGATTTTAGTATTAATTTGAAGATTTCTAAAATGTAACATCTGTGGCACTAGAAAAATGAGGTTCGGTGACTTGAAAGCGGTTGCTTGGATCAAACGCAAATAGATAGCTAAATATCGAGACGGAAGCTTGTCACATAGTTTGAGTGCTTACGACTCCGCAATTTTTGCAACCTGCACTTTTTCCCTGTCGTGGACTGCCATAACAGTTGCTGTGCAGTGTCGCAATGATTACGATTCACTTGCGTGACCTCCAGCCTTATTGGCCTGCCTTCGCCTTTTCGTACGCTAGGCATTTAAAGCCTCCCGTCCAATTATTGTTTCCGTCCTCCAGATTGCACAGCTTGCACCTGGGTTGCTTCACGCAGTCCTTAGCATCGTGGCTGTTCCTGCCACATCTTCAGCACAGCTTGAACCTGTCGGGGCCTTTGCAGCTTCTTGATCGGTGGTCATACTCCAGCATCTCTTCTTTTGCTTGGGGACTTGGAGGACACATCTCAACGGGCACACCTACCATCCGAGTTTGACCTTACTGATTGCCACCAGTTGGTTAGCATCATCTACGGACAATCGAATTGCCGCCGTCTGAGTGCCTCCTTACGACTTCCTTATCCTTAGGTCATTGGTCCTCTTAAGTTACACTGCTTTGTCAATGCATACCTCACATCTTTTTCGGTCGTGGTTTCGTCTAGATCCTTGCACTCGACCACTGCCTCCTGTGAAAGAGCGGAAAGACGGTAGCCTCGCAGCTCAGGAATGAGCACTTGAAAGATGGATCTTTCTTCAGCTCGAAGCTCATCTTGCCTTTCTGCGTACGCCGTGTTTTGACCAGATTCTTACCCAACTCCGTCAGCTCCAGGTTCTCCCTCACTTTCTTGAGAAGCGCAGCGTACGTTGTTGTGTCGTTCGTCTCAACGATCAAAGCATCACCCTTTTACTTCTCCCTAGGATGTGAGCGTTTTTCTTGCTTCTTCTGTTTGTTTTTCTGTTCCTTCTGCAGTTCCGTCTCCTTTTCTCCTCTCCTCCTGCTCATTATTCTGTTTTTTTGGGTCTTCTTGTTCTCCTGGTGAGTCCCTTGTTCTTTTCCCCGGGAGGGAGTTTCGATGGCTCTTTGGCGTCTCCTGAGCTTAAGTCGTAGGTATTCCCGGCTTTCTCAGCTCTCGTCCTAAGCGCCTCGACTGATTCCGCCAGCTTCCTCAGCGCCTTATTTTCTCTTTCTGCTGGAACCACAGTGACATTGATGGCCGTCAAGATATATTGCAGTTCCTTATGGAGATTTTTGTTTACTCTTAACGAGCACATTCAAATCGTCAACACTCTTCTTGACCTCCAAAATGTAAGTTCTAGGCTGCATCGAGTTTTGAGGTGTACTTTTGCTGGGCGAAAACAGCTGCCTTAGCCCAAGGACAAGCACTCTTTTAAGCCCAAGAAGATCTTTTTGGGGTTCGCTGCTACTGCTACCCACTGTGATCTCCAGGCTCGACACGGGTGATCTCATCAGCTCCACGTTCGCCGCTCCGTTTGGCGACTCTGGCGTGCGGGTTTTCTTCATTTTTGCATTTTTTTTTTCGCCGTTGTTCTCCATTTGGTTGGGTCCTCTTGTCTGGCCGCTTTTCCCATGGTTGTCTTTTAAACAGGGTGGAAATGCTAGGGTTCAGAGCCGGATACGCGTAAGTCAGAAATGTTTCATCTGAGCCTACAACCCACCAGTTTGGAAACGAGCTTCAAACCTATCCGGAGGCCTTCTACGGTTAGCCCACTTGCCATTCCTGGAGGGTGTCACCCTTCCGTATTGAAGAAGCAGAATAGCTCGACTACTAGCCCTGTGTCAATCCGTCCAATCCGTTGATTCATGGCTTATCCATTTGTCGATGCCGGGGTCAGTATGCCATAATTAGTATCTCTATGGTTTTTTATTTATTTTATTTATTTATTTATCACAAATTGATTCACAATAATTCAACTGACAACAAATGTCTAAATGAATAAAAAACTTAAACTACTTGGTTACGGCCAGAAGTACGGAAAGAGTCAAGTAGCCGATGACGAAACACGTCAGCAGATAAGTTGAAGTCGAACATATTGAAGAGCTCGTTGAAACGCTGGCTGATTACTCGAATTGGTTCATGTGCATAGTTGTTCTGTGGCTCAAGATGCAAAAATACACGTTGACGAAGAGGTCTCTCGGTAGCGTACAAATTTAACTGTGACAACAGTGCCGGACAGTCAATTTCACCCCTGAGCAGCTTTCCAGCAAACAAAGCCTGAGCGGCCTTTCGTCTTACCTTAAGTGGTTCGATATTAAGCAGACGGCAACGCTCTTCATACGGAGGCAGGTTCGTAGGATCACGCCACCTGAGAAAGCGAAGAGCGTATCTTACGAACTTTCGTTGAACTGCTTCGATTTTGGCGATCCATATGACCTGGAAAGGGCAACTTCCTTGTGTGTGCCACACTTCCTTGCAAAAATGCTAGAAACACTCATTACAAAAAATTATTCAGGAAGGCTCTAAGACCACTCATTTGCTGGACTGCAAATTTGAAACAGTAATCTCTAATAGTAAAAAAGGGTTATATGTCAGTTGTGATGCAACAGCAAAAAAAATCCATTAGGCGTCGGAGGTAGTCCACCAGTTCTGGTTGGTATACTGGTGGGGCGAAGACTACTGGCGGCTATCGCAGGGGAGGCCTTCCCTTGATTGAACTTCATCTCTGGATTGCAAAGGTAATCCAGCAGTTCCGGTTGAGAAGGACGTCCGCACTGCCGGGGCCCTACATACCCGAAGCTCTCGTTCTACATTCTTTACCGTTTCGCTGTTCTTTTAGCCATCTCCACTGCAGCCATGGTACTATGTTCCACGTATTGTCGTCACCGCACATTCGTTCCACTATGTTTTCGACGCAAATATCCTCTTCGACTACTTCACACATTTAGTTTCGCTTTTCCGCACATTGTGTCGAATACCACAAGTTCCGGTGTCTGTTCGAAGTTTGCACAGCTCGAGCAAGGTACTTCTTGAAACATCCGTTATCTGAAAGATACTTGGTCAGGTAGACGTCGATCTCTTCTTGCTTTCTCTCTAGCCACATTGACACATTGAGCCTATTATTACTGCTGCTTATCGCCGTGTTGATCGGCATGATTCCGGTCAACGCTTTGATCTATCGCGCCGCCTTCTCGCAGTCAGCTCAGTCGGTCACCAATTATCACTCCTAGATACTTTACCTCTTGCTTTAAGTCAATGGTATGTTCTACGACCGTGATTTTCAACTGTTGTACTGCCTCCCGGTTGCTAATCATCACCATTTCGGGATTGTGATGCACTAACGTTAGGTTCGCTTATTCGCTCATGTCCAGTCTCCGTGGCAAGTACTTCGACCTCCTTTCGTGATTCACCGCTAACAACAAGCACCACATCATTCGCAAAGCCGACGAATTTCACGCCTTCTGGAAGGTTCAACTCCAACATTCCATCATACATAGCACTCCAAAACGTCGGTCCGAGAATAGATCCCTGAGGAACTCAAGCCGTAACTAAACGTAGTTCATCGTAGATCAAAGTCCGGTTCTGAAAGTAGCTCTTCGGGACCCGGCAATAGTATTCCGGAAACAAATGCTGTGTAATGAACTCGCTTCCAAGCTAGCATTATTGAAGGCATTCTTTGGTCCAAGGAAACCACGGTGCAGTAACCCCAAATAACCAAGACTGTCATTCATAAGCAGAGCAAATTGATTTTGAAATTCGCTCAAAAACATGCAGGATGACAGTTTTGTGGACTAATGAGTCCAAACTTAAACGTTTCAACAACAAAAATCGTGTCCGTGTTAAGCGCAAACTCAAAGAAAAGCTTAGGAACGACACATTCAGGGCATAGAAAGCATGGAGGAGAGAATGTTATGATTTGGAGGTGTTTTTCATGGGTTGGTGGGAGGAGACTTGTAAAACTCGATGAAATAATGACTGCCGATGACTACGTTTGGGTTGCGTTGACAGGCCTGGATGATCAATTTGTGTTCAAGCAAGACAACGACCTGCCAAATAATGCGCGCACTAAAAAAAGTGACTAAAGCCTGTATGTTAAATTTTGGGAACATTTCTTCAGTGTAGGTTTTGAATTATTTCACGGACCGCTGACACGTTTTACTTAGATGACAGCTGAAATTTTCCAGTTCATCTCGTGGTACAACATGTCAACATTCTAGTTACATTTAGTAAAATGGCCTGGTAACAAGTGGAGGTGCGCAAACGCATTTTATACGAACGGTAGCATACAGCCAGAATTTCTACACAATACCGAATCGTAGAGTTTGCGGGCCCGTGGTTTCACGGACGCGGCCTGTTTTGGGTTCCTTTTAGGTTTTTTCTGCTTCCGGTATGTTTTTAGCCCAAGTCTTTCTTTGGCACGCATGACGTTACTCGACGAGGTCCCTAGTTTTTTCGAAACATCCCGAACGGAAGTCACTGGTTTTCGCTTGTAGGCATCCCTGATCTTTTTATCGATATCCGGACTAACAGGACCGGATTTCCGACCACTCTTCGGCGCATCTTCAAACGTACACTGTTTTCTATATTTTCGAATCGCAGATTGCAACGCTCCGACGCTTACATCCTCTTCCTTGGCCAATTTTCTCAAGGAGAGTCCGCTCAACGTGCACCATTTGTGCACGATACTTTTTCGTTGTTCCGGAGTAAGACCGCGCATTTTGATAGGTAACACAAAACTGAGCACTTTTTTTATGCTTTGTCATTCAGAAATGTACTAACAAAATGACGCCTGGTGCTAAGAGGGGGACGAGCGACGCCCCAGACGTGGCAGGGAAAGCCACTGAAATAAGGTCCGAAAAAAGGGAAGTAGGACGAAAAATGAAAACGATAAGCGATAGGTAGCTCGCAAGCGTAACCGCGGAGAGGCCCTCATCGTAAAGACCGACGCGTCTATGTACTCGGATGACTTGAAAGCGATGCACGGGGACGCTAAACTGGCAGGTTTAGGTGCCGATATGCGGAGTATACGCCGTACCCGCACCGGCGAGATGCTCCTAGAACTAAAGAAGGCGACAACGCTAAAGGGCCCGGCGTACAGACACCTGGCAAGGCAGGTCTTAGGTGAGGGTGTGGAGGTGCGCGCCCTCTTCTCGCAGGTGACGATCCAGTGTAAGAACCTGGATGAGATCACCGAGGCAGACGAGATCTCCACTGCACTAAAGGAACAGTGCAAGGTCGAGTTGACCTCTTGGGACCCAAGTTGCAAACATGAGGGTAGCGGCAGTCGACGCGGACGCGGCGTTGAAGGTGGCGAAGGTGAAGGTCGGATGGTCTGTATGCCCACTAAGCCTACACCAGCCGCCGAAGGCATGTTTCAGATGCCTAGAGAGCAGGCACATGTCCTGGGAATGCAAAGGCCCAGATCGTAGCAACATGTGCAGAAGGAGTGGCAGCACTAGCCACAAGGCGCGAGATTGCAAAGGTCCCCCCAAATGCTTGATGTGCGCCGGGAAACCGGACGAAAAGCACGTCATGGGGGGGCAAGTGCGCGGCCGCTAAGGGTATACCAACGAGCCAACAGTAATGCAGGTAACCCAACTAAACCTGAACCATTGTGAGGTCGCCCAGCAACTGCTGTGTCAGACAGTTAGCGAGTCGGCATCGGATATCGCCATTATTTCCGACCCATACCGCATCCCACCCGGCAATGGGAACTGGTTTGCGGACAGGGCTAATATGGCGGAATTATGGACGACGGGCAAGTACCCGGTTCAGGAGGTTGTGTCTACCACAAACGAAGGCTTTGCGGTTGTAAAAGTGAATGGAGTGTTCTTCTGCAGCTGCTACGCACCGCCAAGATGGTCGATCGAACAGTTTACCAATATGCTAGATCGGATGACAACGGAGCTAACTGGCCTGACCCCGTTGGTAATAGCGGGGGACTTCAACGCTTGGGCGCTCGAGTGGGAAGCCGCCTTACCAACCCTAGGGGCCAAATACTTCTGGAGTCCTTGGCTAGACTCAACGTATTCCTAGCCAATGTGGGTACCAAGAGTACCTACCATAGAAACGGAGCGGAATCGATTATCGATACAACATTCAGCAGTCCTGGGCTGATAAGCAATTGGAGGGTGAATGATGGCTACACCCATAGCGACCACTTTGCGGTTCGATATTGTATCGTCCACAATACAAGGCAGCGTGCGGAAGGAGGAGCATCCACTCCATTCGCCCGCAGATGGAGGACGTCCTACTTTGATGTAGAGACTTTTAAAGAGGCGCTTGAGAGGGAACGAAATTTACGTGAAACCCAGGAATCTTGCGGCGAACGACTCGTTATGACACTTACACGAGCGTGTGATGCGACCAGGCCGAGGGAAGTCAAACCGAGGAATGGAAGATCGCTGGTGTATTGGTGGACGGAGTCGATTGCCGACCTCCGAAGAACATGCCTCCACGCAAGACGGAGGGTGCAGAGAGCGCGGTCAGACGCCGAGAGAATCGAGCGTAGAGGGGCGCTAGTCACCGCGAAGACCGCACTAAAGAGGGAGATAAAGGCCAGCAAGCGAGCCTGCTTCGAAGGTCTGTGTCAGAGGGCCAATGCGAACCCGTGGGGTGACGCCTATCGGGTAGTAATGGCCAAAACCAGAGGATCGGTGGCTCCAACCGAGCGTTCATCAGAGCTGCTGCAGGTGATCGTTGGGGGACTCTTTCCGAGTCCCGACCTGAGTCCATGGCCCCCCGCCGCCGTAGATTTGTCCCATGACCAGCGTTCCAGTATCCCAGACCTTAACGCTGTCATAGCGACGGAAGAGTGGACGGCTCCGCCGAACACCCGTGACCACGTGGGCATTGATAACGGCACAACGGGGGCCGGCGACGAGGCGACGGTTACGAATGAAGAACTCATTGCGATAGCAAAGTCGCTAAAGGTGAACAAAGCGCCGGGATCTGATGGTATCCCGAACCTGGCCATCAAGACGGCTATCTTTCTGGATCCCGGAATGCTCAGGGTGGTGATGCAAAAGTGTCTGGACGAAGGCGTCTTCCCGGACGCCTGGAAAATTCAGAACCTTGTGTTGCTACCAAAGACAGGGAAGCCACCAGGAGATCCATCGGCATATAGACCTATATGTCTGTTGGATACAGCGGGTAAGGTGCTCGAGAGGGTAATTCTCAACAGACTGACAACGTACACGGAGGGTACAGGTGGTCTGTCGAATAATCAGTTTGGCTTCCGCAAAGGGAAGTCGACGGTGGATGCCATCCTGTCCGTCACCAAGACGGCTGAGGTGGCAATCCAGCGCAAGAGGCGAGGAGTACGCTACTGTGCAGTGGTCACCCTTGACGTGAGAAACGCCTTCAATAGCGCCAGTTGGGTGGCTATCGCCGACTCGCTCCAGCGCCTACAGGTTCCTGGGTACTTCCAGAATCGCGTACTGGTATATAATACAGCGGCAGGCCAGAAACGTGTACAGATCACCGCAGGCGTCCCACAAGGCTCGATCCTGGGTCCGGTGCTATGGAACACGATGTACGACGAGGTACTGCGGCTTGAGTTCCCGAGCGGGGTAAAAATTGTCGGGTTCGCAGATGACATTACCCTAGAGATATGTGGTGAATCCATCGAAGAGGTCGAGTTAACGGCCTCACACTCCATTGGCATTGTGGAGAGATGGATGAGCTCCAGGCAATTGGAGCTAGCCTACCATAAGACTGAGGTCACGGTGGTGAACAATAAGAAATCGGAGCAACATGCGACGATCAGTACAGGTAACTGCACAGTAGAATCGAAGAGGTTCTTAAGGTATCTTGGGGTCATGATCGACGATAAGCTGTCCTTTGTCAGTCACGTCGATTACGCTTGCAAGAAAGCCTCGGCATTATCCCGCATGATGTCGAATAGTTCGGCGGTGCAAGGGAGTAAGCGTAAACTCCTGGCCAGCGTCGCCCTGTCCATACTTAGGTACGGCGGGCCGGCATGGATCACCACCTTGAGTACCAAGAGCTACGTAAGTAAGCTAGAGAGTACGCACAGGCTTATGTGCCTAAGAGTGGTTAGTGCTTACCGAACGGTATCACGCGACGCGGTCTGCGTCCTAGCGGGGATGATGCCAATAGGCATGGTCATAAAAGAGGACGTAGAGTGCTTCGAACAACGTGGAACAAGAGGTATTCGAAAGACCACTAGAGCCGTATGCATGGTTAAGTGGCAAAGAGAATGGAATAACGCCACCAAAGGTCGGTGGACCCACCGACTAATCCCGGAATTAACCGGGTGGGTCGGTAGGCGACACGGGGAGGTGAACTTCCACTTAACGCAGATATTGTCTGGCCACGGCTGTTTTAGACAATACCTGCATAAATATGGGCATGCACAGTCCTCCGCATGCAGTGAATGCGCGGGAGTTGAGGAAACTGCTTAACATGTGTTCTTCGCATGTCCTCGCTTCGACGGCGCGAGATCAGGCATGTTTGCCGTAAGCGGTCACGACACGACTCCGGACAATTTGGTCCCGAGGATGTGTCAGGACCGGGACGTCTGGGATCGTCCTCGATCTCCAACAAAAATGGCGAAACGACCAAAGGCAGGTCGCAGGGACCACCTAACTACTAAAGCCCTAAGTAGTTATACATAGTGGGTGCTGAATAAGCACAAGAGCCCCCTCCCCGAAGTAATACCGAATGGTGGTTCCGGCTTTGACATCCCCTTCTCGCTGATTGGTGTGTGAAATGAACTTCACCTCGGAGCTCACTTCCTTCGCGGGGGAGGTTAAATACGAAGTGCCCTGCCAGTCGTTGCCATCCAGGGTGAGATAGGTCTCGTCTTTCATCACCACCGCCTGCGTCATTGAGTGCAGCTCCGAAACTAGTGGACGCGACTTCCACTTCCTGACATGTATGTTCATGTTCGGCAGGTACTTTTTCACTGTTTGGCCGGTTGAACCGGACTCCCGGCCAACCGCACGCAGTGATGTAGCCACTTTTCCCTCAGTCTCGGTTACTTTCACATATAATAAGCTCCGCATATAAACATTACCGATATCATTTGGATAAGGGCACTGCAACACACTTACAGATTTGGAAATGTAATATTTCCAAACCAGGCACGTATTTAGTTACTAAAAATGATAAGAAAAAAATAGTATTTTCCATTTAATTCCAATAACTTTTGCTTATCTTGACAGATACGCGTATTTTGTCTACAATGTGCAGACTTCTTCAACGTCTCGTACTAATAACTCGACTGTGTTTAGTGTTGTTTGAAAATAAGATTATTGTCATGTAGTTATAATCAGGTTGATCACCCCGTGGCCTCTTCCTTATTGGCACTATCTTCATTAATCTTCAATTGGTGAAAATAAATAATTTCACGCTCCACGCTCTGCCAATAATCAAAATCCGACTCTATATCGAACCTCAAAACTGTTAATAATCATCGATGCACTCGCAACAAAGCGGAAAAACACTCTAACTTATAAATGCATGTCCTGGTTTCACTAATAAACAAAACTAAGCTGATGTAACTCTTCTTCCGGATGCCGAAGCGAGGCACAAAAAAAAAAAAACAAAACAAAACAGGAAAATATTATCGACTCTTACACATTTCGAGAGGAAATCGATTGTATTCACTACGTATTTCACAAAGCATGCGGAGATTTTATAATTTCACTGTTGGTTTAAGTCAAAAAAAACACAATACGTCAGTTTCAAAGCATGGCTTTCTGCGATCAGATGAAGTACAAAAAAAATTATAGTGAAAAAATTCATTTCTTTTCAGACACCCTGATTTAAAACATAACAATAGCTCTGCCATGGCCTGTCGAATCAAGAGCTAGAAAAATAGTGTCTTCAGCAAAGTTGCAGCGAAGAAATTATGTTCCCTTCAAACTAGCCTTTGACATCACCCTTCTATTATGCTTCGTTCAAAAGTTAGCTACAAAGATTGTAACTACAATCACAAGATGGACTACATTTTTAGGTACAACTTTGTAGAAGATACTATGATTTGTAAACGTAACCCTTAGAAGTTATTAATTTCGCCGGAAAACAAGACTTTTCCGACCACTGTGCGACGGTGCTTTGACAGGCAATGCATTTCTTGGCGATATCAAAATCCGACAGCCCTAAGTTTTCCCTAATCGTTCTCAACACCTTCAAATGTAATGTCCGATTCTTAATTCCACCAACAATCGATATGCAACTAGCGATTTGAAATTGGTACACTGTTGTAGTACCCCTACGTCCGAAGTACACCTTGCAGTCTGCGCCTCGCAATAATCCTTGCGCTTTTCGGTACCTTTAGGAACTAATATCTTTGTTGTTGTTTGGATTCGCTATGTTATTTTGACACAATATTTCGACAATGATTTTTCATTAGGGCCTAACTGACAGACGTAAACAATGGCTTGTTTCCTGAATTCCTCGTCGTTGAAAACTCGCCTAATCAATCCACCACGATCATTTCGAAGAGGAAGAGCTCACCTATCCGATAGAATTGGAAGCTTACATGGGTAGCCTTTGTGCCACGAGTAATTACGGGAGAAGCCATTGTTTACGTTTGTCAGTTAGGCCCTAATGAAAAATCTTGAATCTTGATTTGAGAGTGTGTTGGTGTGAGTTACGTTATTAGGGGCGAATCATTAAGCTTGGGACCGAGCTTAGGATCGGTGTGCTAGTACTTCGTGAGCCAAAAAATATACTCATTTTCTTCATGACTTTCCACCCGCTGGTTCCACTAAGACGCTTGCTATACTCCTGCCGATCAATAGTATGCCGCTTACGGAAATGTTTGAGAACGCTGCACGCTGCATTCGGTTCGCGGATTCCAGCAGGTATAAAGGGTGTCCACAGTTAAATTGCATCACTTCAAACTCGTCCTCAAAAACAAGTCTCTCATCCGATTGTCATGAATTATTCAGGGAATAAAATAAAATGTATAATCTGGGTTCAGATATTTTTATTTCACTGTATTTCTTTACCAAATTCAAATGCCCGAACTTTCTTCTTAATACCACGCATTAGATTTTGTACAACTCTTGAACCGACCTTTTTTCCGCTTTCAACCATGCCTTCAACATTTCCTGTTCTGTAGTGACAACTTTAGGATGCTTACTAAGTTCGTGCTTCATTATAGCCCAAAGTTTTTCAATTGGCCGCAACTCTGGAGAGTTTGGGGGATTAAGATCCTTTGGCACGAAATTGACACTGTCACTGTAGGTAGTATGCAGCATAAAATCTGGTTTTGAAAGCAAGAACGTAACTATATTCAGTGCTTCAACTGTAATGAGATTGTATGACATTTAAATAAGTACATGAAAAAAAGCAGCATATTGCCTACCACTTAAAATTCGGTGGGCTTCTGCATTCTGTATAACCTATGACTGTGCCTTCACTGATTTTGAAGTGACCTGAGCATATTAATTTATTATTTGACGTTATCAATACTAACTAATTTCTTACTTGTTCGTCTTTCAGGTTTATTCTGACGGTTAAACGGATTGGATGTAAGCTCGAGCAACGAACTGCAGAACTGTGAAATCAACCAGTTAACTACGCTATACAAAAGAAAATTCAAATTCTAACCTCAATCTTCGATTTAACTCAATAAACTTTGTATTTTTCACTCTATAACTTTGTATTATTCACTCTATAAATTCAACAATGATGTCTACGCTTCAATCTCAAACTTTATAATGCTGGCTGGCTCGCGGGCGTAACAGAAGGGTTGACAGACCGTTGACATTTGTCATTCTAGACCGTCGACATCTGTCGCTTTGACGACTCAGCTATACTGTTCCTGTTGTAACAGACACCATTCGTCTTGTTTCACTCCAGAACATCCTTGGAGTAGTGACAAGAGGCTAGGTCCGGCCAATAAATTGTAGGAACGTTGTGTGTTTTGAGAACCGGAAGCAGTCGTTTTTTCAGGCATTCATTCATGTATACTTGACCATTTAAAGTTGAAGTTGTCACGAAAGGCTTGCTCCGTTTACTACACGCTGTGATCCTTCACACAGTACGGAACACTTTTTCTACCACTCACCTTCTTCCGATCTACAGTTAAACGTTTCCCGAAACATTTTATGACACACTACACTGTAGACTGCTGAATTTCCAACATCTTTTCGATGGCTTGGTGCGAAAGAAGTGGGTTGTCGGATGCGTGTGCAAAAAGTTATCGCGCACTTGCTGTTTCTTTCGACTCCATTTTCGAAACTACGACACATTTAACAATGAAACTTACGCACTGTAAACAATATACGCTGAGGTCATTTCACTCAAAATTTTGTTGAAATCAACCCAAAGAGCGAAATGCTACATTGAAAGTGGTGCAATTTAACTGTGGACACCCTTCAATATCAAATATACCTTGAAACAAAAGGAATTTTAACAAACTTTTCATTAATGAAAGAGGAAACATTCTTAAACTAACGATTGTCAAAACATTTTAGATTCGAGCACTGCAGTAAAATAAACAGTGCGTCCAGATGAATTACTCAAGCATTATTTTCATTCCCCTTTTTTGTTTCATTATTTATGCCAAGAATGACTTCAGTTCGCCGGAACCCTATTCCAAGCACGGGGTAAACTATAACTGACAATGCTCATTCTTTTCGCACCATGGTGCTTCATCTAGTGAAACATCATACTGAAAAAAAAATGAGCGTTGTAGGTAAACGTTTACCCCATGCTTGGAATAGGCTCCCGGGGAGCAGAAGCCGTTCCCTACCCTATAATATATCGAGTGAATGTTTGAGAAACCAGAAAAAGTGCAAGAAATTGTCTCCTCTCACGGCGTTTCGAAATGTGTCATGCACACTCTGGTTTCGTTCCTTTTTTTCAGGTGATAGAATCAACGATGCGATTATCATAAGTCATGTTCATGTAGTGTTTCCCTTTATATACGTCGAATGGAATTCCAACATGGTGGTAAAGTTGGTTGCAATAAATTATTACAATAATTAATAAGCAATCTGTCCCGCTGATAGCTATCATAGATCACAAAAGATATAGATTCTTACATAACACTTAGATGCTCTCAAACATAAATAGCACTGAGTTCCTACATCAATTTCTTCTGTTCATATATGATTTTACGCTTTCATTTCGTTGGTTGAAATAATGTACACGAAGCCTTCGTCAACGTCGTAAAAACAAACAGATCACATTTCTCCTTGCTCATCGAGGAGGACAACCGATTTTTATTTGCCTTTGAGCTGATGATAACTAAGCATGATAGACGTAGTGCTAACGACTGTATTTTGGAAATGGCTGCGGGCATTCAAGCAATAACTGAAATAGCATTCCGCAACATTTATTCTTGTCAGTTCATGTTGGGAACGGTTATTGGTTCTACTGTCCCTAATGTGTGTTATACGTACCGTGTAGGACGAGCTTTTACCAGTTTCCAGAAGCCAGACCTAGCACAAACACAAAATCATCCCACCGGCCAACACTAGTAAAACGTTATCTCACCGGGGAATGGGGGTGCTGATAAAATGCTGATTCAGATTTTTTTTTTATGGTGCAGCAGCTTTTTTACGAATAACATCGGTATGTCCGATGAATAATGGGCCACATTTAAAATTTAAAACCCACATATCAGTCAATGTTTGCTGGTGGGATCGTTACTCGAATCCAGCAAGGTTGATTTGAAATCCACCAAAAAACAGAAGTAAATAATAGAACGTTATTCATCCGAAAAAAAAGTTCTAAACGAACTCCAATAAATTTGAAGCAAAAGCACCAGCAACATCAAAAGCTACAGAAGCACCGCTGGACTATAGAATAATGTGAGTTTGGTGTTATTACGTTCCGGAACGCACACCGAACATTTAAACACAGACAAATAGACATCATTTTCAAAAGTCATTAACCATAACTTTAAATCTGTGGCACTCATGGTCTGTGTTGCCGCTTACAGACGGCAGAATTATGTTCAAAATAATTTATAGATATTGAGAAATCAGCTTTCATGATCTGTACTGAACAACTGTGTTGTAATTTTTGCAGAAAAAGCTACTGTAAAAGGTAAAAATTTAGATCCACAGTTTCCGATATTTTCATTCCGAAACATATTTTGTTCGATTGTCTGTGATAGATTTAGTTATACAGGTAAGTTGTTACCTTTAAAAAGAACAGAGTTGAAAACTGGGATATGCATCGCTCATTACTTTTGATGTTAGTAGTCCCAGTTCTAGCTTCGTATGAATAGGATTTGCACTAAGTACTTCGGCAGTAAACCAATTCCCTTCAATCATCGCCATAATTCAGCCGTGCTCAAACCGAACATATGGTCTTTTGTACATGATTCGTGTTTGTGTGACAATACACATGTTAGAAAATCAAGTCGTTTAGATTGAATACGGAAGAGAAATAGCGATGATTGACGGGAATTGATCGACTGCCAAAGTAGTGCTTCACCCTACATTTACCAAAAAAAAAAAACATTTCAATAGATGTAAGAATCATTTCCCATCAACGGATGTAGCGAGTGAAAGCGATTTTCGGCATAACGCGGTAACTAATGGATGGATTATAAAGGTGCCAGTTGAAGTAGGCTCTGGCCATCGATGGGCGTATTTTTATTTTCACTGTCATTTCTTTCCTTCGGTATCGTTAATTTTTATCAAAGTGTTTTTTCATCTTTTTTCAACTTTTTTTTTTCATTGATTGGACCAGTGCGCTTTGAAAAACTGTATTGTGATGAAACCCCGTGCTGTTGCTGTGGTGTGTCGTAATGTAGGCGGACGTTTTTTATGCTGCTACGGCGCCGTGCTTTGAAGCTATGTTGGAAATGAACTGAATGTCCAATCAAACTAAATGCGATGGGTACATTACACCAGAGGTGGCCGACAAGAATGATGGTACTTGCATTCAACTTACCTTACGGACCACGACAGTCTGCGCTGCGTATTTCACATTCCACTTGATTGATCCTTGATCGTTGAGTGCCTCCTCTCCTTATACCAGACGGTTCGCTCTAGAGGTCTATTTTTGCTGGGCTGTCGTCTAATATCCTTACAACGTGCCCAGCTCATCGTAGTCAACCGATTTTTGCGGTGTGAACTATGGGAGGCACTCGCCCAGATAAATTTCCTGGTTGACGGTTCCGGTCGCAATGTAAAAGTTGCTCTTAAAGCCACAGGTAAAGATGACCTGCCACACCAGATATTTCTTCGCGAACTTTGACACTTTAATGTGCTTGAAAATATTTGCTACCTTTCCCCGTCCGGTTGCCGAATAAAATTCCTGCCCAAGAAGCTGTTTAAAATCTGTCTTGACTGTTTTGTTTATCGTCAAGATTTGGAGTCACCACTTTCTTGTAAGTCGACAGTCCAGACAGTTTTAAGCTCAATCCACGGTTGAAGTAGCCACACCCAGCTTCTTTGCAGAATCTCGGTCGGAGAGGTTGGGGTTTCGCTCGAAACAGCGGGCAACTCTTTTCGTTGTCGCTGTGGCCTCCGGATTTCAATTTTCCCTCGGTTTCCTGGCTGTCGACAAACGTTCACCGAACACTTTTAATACGTTGGTAACAGTTGATTTAGCCACATTCAACAATTTCGCCAACATTTTGATGCGTTGCTTCTCTTCCTTCGACGACATTTTGATAACTAAAGTGCTAATTTCAAATCAAAATAGAGACATGATGCTACACGCACACATCTTCAAAACGAGGGGTGTGCAAAATTGTTTAATGCACGATGAAAGGAAATGCGTCAAGCTTAAGTCGACCAAATTTTGATCGAAACACTCTTTAAGCACACGATACCTTTAATCCACTCCTCCTGAAAATACTCTTCCTCTCAAATATTTGTTATTACGCTGTACAGCGCCATCCAGTCAATCCAGCCAATATGAATAGGAAATCAAGCGAATATTGGACTGATATGCGTTCACGGCAGTGTACCTACCCAAGCAACACCAAACTGTCATATTTAGTTGCAGCAACTTGATTGTGACCTAATTGAGTCACATTGAAGTACTTTTTACTGGTTTGCAACAAGTGTGCTACTAGGGTAATACCACACATATGGTGGTTGGAATCACTCTCTATCCATCTTCTAGTGTAGTTGTGCCAAGCTGCTATCCCGAAGCTATTGCTCCTCCAGCTGAAACGCGTATTCTTCGAGAAATCTTATCCAACTTCAACGAATGGTTTACATAGTTTTGAGCGCATACAATCTGCAACTATGCAAAGCGTGTCCACATAAAATTGCATCACGGATAAAACGCTGTAGAAACCATTAACCATTGAGTATTTTCTCTTGAAAATTTGGGTAGAAGTAGTTTAGAGTGTGTTTTTTTTCAAAAATTTTTTGTTGTATTTTTATTGTTGTCAGTTTTTAGAAAATTGGAAGAAAAGGCGTCACCCGAAGAGCAACGTCGCGAATTTATTTTGCGCAAGCACCTGGAAAATCATAGATTCCCTCATCGGGACATCGAAAATCAACTCGGAATCGTGCAGTCAACTGTGAGTCGTGTGATTAAACGTTACTACGAAACTCTGAGCATCGAACGGAAGGATAAATGTGGTCAGAATAGGTGTTCTATTGGTGATCAGGTTCACAACCGTGTTGTGAAGGCGTTTAATCGGAATCCCAATGCTTCGGCCAGGGATGTGGCTAAAAAGTTGAATCTGTTCAAGTCTTTCGTTCATAGGTCCAAGGACCGGAAGGGACAGCATACTTACAAAGAGCATAAGGCCCGAAATTGTGACGAATGGTAAAATACGATGGGAAAGTTACGGGCCCGGAAACTGTACACCCAAATGATGATGAAGCCTCATTGTCTCATCATGGATGATGAGATTTACGTCAAGGCGGACTACCGGCAGCTTCCGGGGTTACTGTGCTTCACCGCCCAGCACAAGTCTGATGTTCCGGTGGAAGGAAGAAAGTAGAAACTTTCAAGGTTTGCCAAGAAATACATGATTTGGCAAGCGATCTACTCATGGGGAAAATACAGATAATTCTGTTTCTAGCAGACGGTGGAAATGCTCCAACATAAACCAGAGTGATCAATTGAAATAGATGATCGCAAAACTTATGACCTTAGCGATTTTGCGATGAAGAGATCAGTTGAATTGGGATTTTCCGCATATTTGTGCAGGATATATTTTTTGCGTGCTAAAGTTTATATTAAAAAAAATGGACAAAAACTGCCGATTCTTCACCCGCACTGACAAAACTAACCATGCAGCATCAATCATAGTAACCCATGAGCAGCAGCAGACCAAATATGACAGCTCTATCAGTCGAACTCTAACCGTGATGGCAAAAACAGTGAAGCAACTCCGTTCAGAAGTGTGAGCGTTCAAAGAACGGCACCCTGCCGCGTCGAAAACGGTTATCGTGCGGCACTTTGTGAACGCCCGTTCCGGCATATACAACATCTTGACACTATAAGACAACAATCAGAGCATCGAAAGTGGCCCGGTTCTGGACGGCCGACGACCCTGAGCGACAAGAAGCTCCAAAGGATGCTGAAGAGGAAGACCGAGGGAAAATTGGCTACATCGCTGCGTGCGCTTGGTCGGGAGGTCGGTTCTACCGGCCAAACAGTGGAAAAGTACCTGGCGAACATGAACATGCATGTCAGGAAGCGGAAGTCGCGTCCACTAGTTTCGGAGCTGCAGGCAATGACACAGCGGCAGCGGCTGAATAAGATGGTCAACTCGATTTTCCCGACGTATCGCGACGTGGCGGTGGTGATGGACGACGCCCAACGTCCCCCAACAGCGTCCCATCACGAATTTGTGGGCCTGAAGATTAAGATCTACTCCAACAATTTTGTCGCGAAAACGGAGAAGAAATTGATAAATAAAACGAAGAAAAAACTCAAAAACATGCCTACACGCATGTATTCGTCGGCCATGGCAAGTGTTCCAGTTAACTGCCGAAAGGGCGAAGAATTTTTCTTTTAAAGTAAGCTTAAATAATTACCTTCCATGCGAAATCCATCCGGAGCAATTATCTGTCCTAGCTTTTTTTTATCACCATCCGAAAAAAGTCCATTTTTTAACGCAAACGTTAACTCAGATGGCACCATCTTTGATACTGTATGCGTTTTTGAAATCAATTTATATGATTCAAGTTTGTCTGCGTCATGAATTTCATCCCATTTCGTGGTAATTTTACTAAAGAACAAAATTAATACTTTGTCCTGATTTTGGTCTTACCGGCCTTCATATGTAAACAAACAAAGACGTCAGATGTGTGCACGACGCTTCCCATAAAGGTTTCACTTTGCACAGCTTGCCTAGATATGGTAAATCGAATACTTCAGTTTCTATTTGCTTTTGAACTCATTAGCATTCAACTTTATTCATTGTTTTAAGTTGTTATCATCAAACCGAAATTGTCAAAACAATTGTCAGGATGACATTGTCATAACATTCTATCGTACTAGATAAGCCCACTTTTCAGCACTTAACCAATTTAATTTTGTTAGCCCTTGATAGCCGATTTTAAACCCAAAAAAAAATCATATCCAGAAATTTCAATCCACACACGAAAAATTGTTTGCTTCCACACATATTATGAAACATGCAAATGTTTCTACCTCTCTGTTTGTCTCTTTCATCTCGGATTCAAATTTAGTCAACCTGTTTCCCAAAAGATCGACGGTGCTTGTATGCTTGATGGCCATAATAAAGTGGCAAAATCGCGTACCGGAAAAAAGCACACATTCCGCCCGGCTTTCCTTGTTGACATGTTGATAGTGCTGCAGTTGAGAAATTTCAACGAGCTTCCTCTCAACCGGATACTGCATTGAAGAAAAGAAAAAAAGGGGAAAAGGTACGTACCCAAACAGAGCGTGGTTCACACTAAGCCAACAACGACAGCAATCATGGGACATCAAATTCCGGAGAAAAAATGGGACCCTGGAGATTTAAGTTTATTTGAAACGTGCATGCCAGATGATTCCAGTGCAGCATAGAATCTTGCGCTAAGTCCTGCTGTCTCGACGTCTATACATCTGAGGGGTGTTCCATTCCGGAATCGTCGCTAAGATAAGCTGTGAAGTATTTCGCGTGACGTGTCATGTCTTTCTCAAGCGGATCTGCTGTGTAGACATGTTTATTTTTTCTGCTTATCACGTTCTGGGACGGATTCAAGTTTATCAAAATACACCATGTCTTCATCTATGGTAGCCTCAATGGAGCCTTTTCCATGCACGGCTGTATGGTTGTGTCTAGGGAGATAGTGCACACTCATGTTTCAAAACGCTAAAATGGTCTAGAAGACCAGGGTGGGTACCTTGCTGAAATGAAATGACGTGTAGTACGCCACCAAATTCATTCATGTCCTACAACATAAAACAACGACGCCAGTTTGAAATAATACCACAAGGCTCAAAAGGTTTTACTTGAGCTGTATTTTCACACTTTCCTCTGACTGAAGTCACATGTTAAGAGGATTGAGGGGAAGCAATGCATAAAAAAAACCCTTCTTCAGAATTATTTTCATACACAATTAAATGCTTAAATATGATGAACAATGAATTTATCGTTTGAGTAGCCTAGATAGTTCCAATGATGAAACATACACAACACAGACAGTTCGGCGATATCGGAATGATGCAATGAGTGGCAAAAAGTGGCTCTGACTGGGATCAATGGTTTCCTTACACGATTCGTGGCAATAAATCTCTTTGCGCATAAATTGCTTATCATATCATCAGAAACCATTCTTTTTTGTTAATTATTTCTTTACTAGAGGGACTTTCAACCTCCCGGGCTAGTTCGTCATTTGAAACGTTTGTCAATACCACCTAGCGATTTTAGAACCCCAAATCTAAGCAAAAAAGCAAGAAACTTGTTTTTTTAGCAACAAACAACAACGATTTTGTAATTTCGTTATACTGGGGCAAGCTGGCAGTATGAATAGCAGAAGCAGCGACTAAGTATTGATTGAGATTTGTGGTTTTAAAAAGCGAGTTTGTAGCGACAACTGTGGCGACAACTGATGGACTCTGAGCACATTAAAAACTGGTGAAATATGTGCATCATACACGGAAAAAAATCCGTGCCCGGATCCGTGAACTGCATTCATGAATTCGAGAACAAGCAAAAATACACCGTGAACTGAATCACGAAATCGGGAACTAGTTCACGTTTTTGGGTAAAAATCATGAAAACGTGAACTAGTTCACGGTCCGTTTTCATTTTCGTGAACGCTTTTGTTTCTGTGTAGAGAACTTATTCCATTCACAAATTGATAGAACAGTTATAGGGTGGTGCCCAAGATCCGACCGCATTGAGAATGGCCCACGGACATTAAAAAGTCGGCCATCATGGCCCACTTCGTGTCGGCGGAATACGATCGTGGTAACATCTACAAGATTATGACACTCCTGGAGAAGGAAGAGTTCATCAAGCGGAAGCCTGGTTCCGGCTGTATGACAGTTTTAAGCGACCGCAAAATTTAACAGAAGCTCAAACGGAAGACGGCAGGCAAGGTATCCATTTCTTTCCATGCGTTGAGCCTCATAAATAAGCAATGAAGTAGATGTATTTGACCAAAATGGATATCCACATGCGAAAGCGTCAGTCCAAGCCAGCCAAGTCGGAGAACCAAGCGAAAACCTAGAAACAACGGCTGAAGATTCTGGTCAAAGAGATCTTCCTGGCGAAGCGGAACGTGCGGAAGCATGCCAACCCTCCCAACATGCCCCAGCTCCACCCTTTCGAGAAGTTCTTGACCAATTTGAAGAGGAGAGTTTATTCATATAATTTCGTGTCCAAAACAACGGATGATTTTATCAAAACGGTGACCAAGGAACTGGAGAATATGCCTACAAGCTTATTTTTTTCACCTATGGCCAAAGTTTCGGTTAACTGCCGCAAGGCGGTGCGGCAGGGAGTAGGAGTATTTTATGAAATTTTTAACTTCTCAATGAACGAAATGCAATATGGTTTAGTAAAATGTCTTTTCCCGTTCTTATTTACCATCTATCCGAAAATAAAGCCTGTCCACGTTAAATTTCGGACACCAAAACAAAAAGCTAAAACATATTTCAAAAAACCAATTGTTTATTTAACAAAAATAGAGTTATATCTACATAAAAAACAGTTGATGAAGATGTTAAATCTTCATTCTGTAAAATTCTCGAACCTTTCTGTGGTACACTTGCCATCAGGTTCCGTACGGTATTGTCAGATTCGCCAGCCGTGACGTTTCTCCATCTTCTCCTAAGATCATCGATACCATATGCTTTCTTCTTAGTTTCAAAAAGTTCCGATGAACTAGAGCCCAGTACTTCTCTATTGGGCGAAGTTCTGGACAGTTTGGTGGATTGGCTGATTTTGGCAGGTATTTGACCTCTTGTACCTTATACCTTTCCAGGGTAGATTTCGCATATTGACAAGAGGCCAAAACAGAGCTGGAGAGTCGTGGCTTCTGAAACGGTAACAACCGCTTTTGCAGACATCATTTCTCGCACACATACTTTTTGATAGTGCCGGTAGACACAACACTTTTATATTTTCGAGCTCAGCGTTTCTTTGCATTGCGGAATAAAAACCAGACCCGGAAGCTGTTTAAAGTCTTCGAGTGCGTATGTTTCGTTATTCATTATGATACAAGAAAATGTTTGCAAAAAGTTGGTGTAAAGCACAACTTTTTGCAGTGAAATTGTGCTTATCTTCACGGTTGGCACCTTTTTTACTTTTTTCGGTCTATTTCACTTCCAACCTTCCGATCCACAGTCAAGCACTGGTTGAATGATTTGTAAAAATAAAACACGGTACTTTTCGGTAGTTTTAGACTCTTGGCAAGATCGCGTAGCGGCATCGTAGGTAATGGACGATGAAACGTATGTGAAACTAGATTACAGAACGCTTCCCGGACCACAATTCTATACTGTAAGCGAAGACAAAGACATCCCCGAAACGGAGAAGGCAATTTTTACCGAAAAATTCGGTAGGAAGGTTATGGTTTGGCAGGAAATATGCGAGTGTGGTAAAGCATCTAGTCCGTACATCACAACGGAGACGATGAACACTCAGAAATACGTTAAGGAATGTCTCCAGAAGCGATTATTGCCGATGATCAGGCAGCACGAAGGTCAAGTAGTGTTTTGTCCTGATTTGGCGTCATGGCATACAAAAGTCAAAATGTATGTTTCATGCCGAAAAACATGAATCCGCCGAACTGCCTGGAGGCACGGCCAATGGAGACTTTTTGGGCTTTAACCAAAGCAAAGCTTCGAAAAGTCATAAAACCAGCGGACGACATCCTAAATTTTTAAAAAAATTGGCAAAAGTGGTCAAAATGGTGGGAAGTACCACTGTGCAGAAGCTAATGTTCGAGGAAAAGTTAGGGGTCTTGGCTATGATTAAATATTTTGATTAAACGAGAGTAAAATATCATATAAAACACAAATACAAATATGATTTGCCAAATAAAATTATTAAAACTTAAAAAACAAGACTTTTTTGTTATTTTGAAAGTGTGCTTATACTTTCTGGAACAGTCTATATATCGGTATTTTGAAGTACCAAATGCTTCCCTGGGTGAAGGCCTACTTCTCTCAGTACAATGTCCTTCAACAGAATGTCCACGTCAAACGTCAAATCGGACCCAACGATTAACCTGTTGGACTTATTGATTTGGGTGTGCGTTGAACTACCCAGGTAACCAATAAGCATTTGCATATGCAGTAAATCAACCCTAAATCTACATTTCAGATGCTACAAGCATTATATCGGCATCTTGAATGCTATCTGTTGTAAAGTTGGATTTCAAATGCTATTCAAATGCTTGTAGCCTGTAATAAGCATTTCGAATGCAAGATAGCATTGATTAAGCATTATCAAAGCATTGCAGTAAAGCAGCCGTATGTTGGGCCAAAAGTGGCATTTATGTTGCATTTAAGGTGACTTAATTGCTAGATAGGTGTCCGTCAAGATGCTTCGGAACTGCTTATTGGTTACCTGGGTATAAGCCTGCAAAAAATCTCAGCCTAGTGTGAAGACCCCGAAGTCTGTCATAAAGCGCACTTTGGAATCGTTGTAGAAGGGCTACGATAGAAAGGCGTGTTCCAGCGTCGTCTTCAGGATATCATTGTTCAAACTGGAGGACCTATCGAGTTAATTTGTTTGAAAGGAGTGTTTGAGGTTGTTGATATTATTGCTGACAGTACTTGAAAATGGGATTTGGAATAAATACTTTGAATTTTCGCATTTTACTGTCTACGGTCTACTACGGTCATCATTAGTTTTAGTGACTTGGTTATAACTTAGCAAGTCATATTTATGTTATCTCAACTGAATGGCGACAAGTGTGCTACTAGGGACACTACCTATAGTATTGCAAATTATAAAAATCAGAACAGAAACTTACCTTAACATTTCGAAGAACAAGAGTTCTTTTCTCCGATAGAATTGGTAGCTTACGGAAAGAGGCATTGTTTACGTTTGCCAGTTGAATAAATATTCTTGTTGAATTGCATGTTTGTCAGAAATGTGCATATTAGCTTTAGAAATGCGAGCAAGAAACCTAACAAAGATTACACAAATTTCATTTTTGCTAGTTTCAAAAGTTTCAAAAATTAGTGATTGCATTAGAACTGCATATCGCATGACTGAAAAGATCCTAAGTAGCACACTACGATCCTTATAAGTTCTAGAAACTTGATTATGACTAAATCTAAAATGTATGTTCTCTCAACCGATGTGCAACAAGTACCACTAGAGATGACAGACAGTTGACTACTGGCTGGACCTGGGGGCACGGCTTCGAGCCCCTACATTTTAGGGCTTCCACGTAATGAGTTTCACTAATTGTTCGGTACAGCACGAACATAGTTATACTTAGGACCATTCCATTAACGCACAAGTTATTGACCTTGAACTTCTCCAACTGTTAGTTCGGCCCATATTTTCATGTTCATTCGATAAGTATCTACCTTATTTATCGACAAAATTCCGTGTGAACAATCAGCTGAGAGCTAATGTCTAACACTGAACTAATTTCGCTTTCTATATAATAGCGTTGAATAGCATAATCCAGAAAGAAAAAGTTCACGCGAATGCAGTTTGAAGCAAAATACTTAAGATAAGTCTGGCTTCAGTTAAATCAGACACCAGCGATAAAGCAATGTTATATCGAAGCTAAAGTGTGTGGCTATTGCAATATTAACCATGACATGAAACATAAAGAAATAAAAACCCGAAAAACATTTGAAACATTTGCTACCCGGTTCTGAGGACCCGGAAAGGGAAAGACCATTTCAGTTGAATGAGAGTTGTTAGTGTTCCAAAATCCTTTCACTTAAGGGTAACGATCTCAAGCGTAACGATCATCATTCAAAATTTTCAAATGACACGCGGTAACGTACGCACTATCAAAATGTCATGTAAATTTCTGTCCCCTGAGACCGACAAATGCAAGCGTCCTTTAGCACATAAGAATCATCTGAAAGAGATGAGAAAATAAATTCAATCAAACACATCTTTCCTCGAATTGCGTATGTGTCAGTTACAGAAGACATAATTTTACACAAAATCTTTCTTTACGTTCTCCGACTTTTTACAAACATGAATTACGTCTCGTGTAAAGTCTTGTGTAAATCTCTAAGTGTGTAGTTCTACGCTAAAACACTCTTATATTGGAATTTCTTCGTTCAACAAAATCGTTTCTTCGTCGAATGCATAGTTTTTAGCTAGTTCCCTATAAACTATCCAAAATACAGGTAACAATCAGATAGCTACTGATCCTAACGAATGTAACCAGCCAACGCCTTTTTGACAAGAGTATTTCACAAGATTTTCCTATCAAATTGTGTATGCAATTTCTTGGGAATCTTTTATCTAAGGACTTGATTGATACGTACTCACTGTTGGTAATGCGCAAAGTTTATTTCATTTCAGTTTACAGTTTACACTCCGGTCATTGATTTGATGAATCGTCTAACCGACGGCTGACCGATATGAGTATAAACAGCTGGTAAAGGACCTCCGCAATCCGTTGATCCCCACGAAACTACACCGATTTGGCGGCCACCGGAAACCAAAGGGCCTCCGCTATCCCCATTGCAGGAATCACGTCCTTCTTGGCCGGCGCAAATCATGCTGCAAAAAAAAGTAAACAGCGGTTCAATTATCACAATCTTTCACAACGGTATTCAATAGCTAACTTATTCGTTATCAGATCTGAACCCCAATATCTAGCACACGTGCTTCTGGACACTATCGGAATATCAACAGCATGCAGCTCAGTGGGTAGTCCATTATCATTCAACTAGAAAAGTAATGAAAACAGTTGGAAACATTTTTTTTATCAATGAACGCAACGTAATTACCGTTCTACCCCAACCTGTGACTAGACTTCGGACTCCTTCGTATGGTTCATAGCCTTGCGGTACCAATAGAATTGGCCTTATATTCCGACCGACGATTGCCGTGGACGTGCGTAGAACAGCCACATCATTGTCGAACATTGATGGATTGTATTGAGGGTGGATCACAATTTTCGTAACATTGAACATTTTTCCTCCAAACTGTCGATCACCAGTCCCGGCGCGTAATGAAATCTACGAAAAAACAACACGATCAGTCACGATCAGTTATGTCACCCATTTTCGGTAGAAACTTACTGTACGAAGCTCTCGCTGAGGGAAGACACAATGCGCTGCCGACAAAACCCAGTACAGCGAGATAATCGAGGCACCACAAATATGATTATCGTGACTTCTCAATGACAGCTGATATGGGAAATTAGTTGCATCTACTTTGTGGCCTCCGATAATCTTCTGCATTCCATTAACTCCTGTCGAATGATCCAAAGCGAACAGTTTTGCAGCATTCGGAATGATTTGCTTCGCCTGCCATGCTTCTTCCGTTGAATCTATGGTGGAAACAAATATTTACATCCATTCAGGATCAATTACACTCCTTCCAACTTTACCAGCATGCACAGCGATGGCTGCCAAGACCACTATAGTAAGCGTTAAAACTTTCATTACACAAACTTCCCTCAACGGCAGCAATAAATGGAATGTTTACCGCTAGGAAAACACCAAACTTTTATATGACACTTTTGGCTGCACCAATAAAGGCTAAGTGCCGAACAGCATATTGGTATGATGACACCATCCGGGCTTCATAAGACTGTTCTATATCTGTCGAGATTTTTGGCACCATTCAATCAAAGTCATACATCACATCAACGATTTGTTGAAGACGTACCGATACAGTCGATTGGTTGTCACAATTTATCATTTTGTTTTCGGCCAACGGTAGTTTATCAGGTGACGCTAAACATGTTGTACAAACATTAGTCGAATGGTATAATCATATCATATCTTTCGCCTTGAGTCATCAACACATTCGGAACTGCATTTATCTGCTGCAATCATGGGTGAGGGCTTGGGGACTACCGATAGTGGCAAGCATAATTTTCAGGTAAGTGTGAGAACCGACCAAGTGGCACAGTCCGATGTGGTACTGACTCTTTTTAACTGTTTTGAGGGATTTACTAAGAAGATAGTGATTTGGGAACTATTACTATCTCTAAGGTGAAGCGGACCCTCTTCTATGTTGGCATATCAAAATTATTGGTGTATTAAAATTAGCGTATTGCTCTCCACTTTCACGGTTATTAATTGAGAGAGCTTTTAAGCCATAAGCCCAGTGAGCCGAGCAATGTTTCTTTACAAAGAAGATCAGACCAGCCCAGGAGGAACCTTGTCCTCAACCAGCACGGTGTTGCTTTGCAGCTATGCCTTTGTTGACTAAGTTGAGTGAGCGCCCAAGGTAACGTTTGCATGAAAAAAATTACCTTTTTTAGGACGGTGCTAAAAAAGAGCTAAGACAGATAATTGCTCTTGATAATTTTCCCGTGGAAGGTAAATATTTAAGCTTACTTGCAAAAATTTCTACGCCCTTGCGAGCGGCCTTCCGGCAGTTAACCGGAAAATTCGCCACTGCGGATAAAAATATACGTGTAGGCATTTTTTTGAATCCTAGAGGGCTTGAGCTGTTTAGTGGAATACCTGTAACTAGAAATTAGAAGAAAAAATAGTATCTTCCATTTAATTCCAACTACCTTTGCCTATCTTCGACAGATACGCGTATTTCGTCTACAATGTGCAGACTTCTTCAGTGTCTCGTACTAATAACTCGACTCTGCACATTGTAGACGAAATACGCGTATCTGTCGAAGATAAGCAAAGGTAGTTGGAATTAAATGGAAGATACTAATTTTTCTTCTAATTTCCATTTTTTTTGAGTTGTATCTTCGTTCCTCCGCAGTTTTCGCGTACCACATCGATATTCAGCCGTTCCATCTCCTCCAACGATCGCTTCGAGTAGTGGGCCGATGCCAGATCCGGCCAGAACACCGCGTCTTCGCCCTTATGGTATTTCTTGATGAACGACGCATCTTCCGGCAGGCATTCACCTTCTTAGAGAACTTGGTCTGTAAAAAGAACTTCATCTCGGCGCTCACTTCCTTCGTTGGGGGAAGTTAAATACGAAGTGCCCTGCTAGTCGTTGCCATCCAGGGTGAGATAGGTCTCGTCGTCTATCTCCAACGTCACGTCGCGCTTTGCCGGGAAATCGAGTTGACCATCTTATTCAGCCGCTGCCGCTGCCGCTGCGTCATTGCAGGCAGTCCGAAACCAGTAGACGCGACTTTCGCTTTCTGACATGTATGTTCATGTTCGCCAGGTACTTTTTCACTGTTTGGCCGGTTGAACCGACCTCCCGGCTCAGCGCACGCAGCGATGTAGCCACTTTTCCTTCGGCCAAGATGTTGTAGAAGCCGGAAAGGGCGTATTTGGCGTCCACAAAGCACCGCACGATGTACGTTTTCGACGCGGCGGGGTGCCGTTCTTTGAACGCACACACTTCTGAACGGAGTTGCTTCAGTGTTTTTGCCATCACGGTTAGAGTGCGACTGATAGAGCTGTCAAATTTTGTCTGCTGACTCATGGGTTACTATGATTGATGCTGCATAGGTAGTTTAGTCAGTGCGGATGAAGGTAAACCCATGAAAAATCGGCAATTTTTGTCCATTTTTTTTTTAATGCAAACGTTAAAGCGGTGGCCGGAATGGTCGTGATCTCAGTCCTACTTTTTGGAGAACACTCACTGCGGTTGCTATTCACCAGAAAAATATATTACTTCAAAACCCAAATAGTTTTTATTCGTGGCGATTGTCACAAAAACAGAATTGCACAATTTGGTGGATCGAGAACTAGTAAATTTATTTTCCAATGGAGTTGATTTTAAGCCGAACAGCTGATTTTCCATAGTTGTATGTGTGCCAACAGTTTACGAAGGCAATATCAAATTTATCTCTTCTACTCTTGCCAGAGATGGATTCTGCAACTGAGGTTATTGCTGTTACACAACACTCCACTATAACATATCAGGCAGATAAAATCGGAGAACTGACGTTCGCCAAAACCTTTTTTAATGATTTTCATAATTTAAAACAGCTCAATTTAAAGAAATCAAGCTTCCGAGCATCTAGATATTTTGATTCTTGAGATGAAGAGTGTATCGAAAAGCAGTCAGCAACATTGATTTTCCAATAAAAGAGTGAAAATAAAACATATTTTGACCTCAGTTTTCGATTTACTGGAGAAAACTAACCTTTTTGTTGCATTTAACTGTTTATATTAATAAAAATCTTAGTTTCTGTGAAACGCTAGCACTTTGGACTTGGCATTCTTAATTAAATTTTACATAATTGCGTTTGTGCTTTCCCGGTGGCTGCTGTCCAGTTTTGCTGGATCTTCTGCATATTTGGGACACTGCACCCCCTTCCAAAAATGCCGCTTGACAATCGTCCAATACCATTCAATTAGCAGAAGATCCGGACAGTTCGGCGGATTGATGTTCTTTTTCAAGAATTTTGCATTATTGATTCCCAACCACTGTAGACTTGCTGTAGTCGGTGGAAACCAGATTCCTTTCGCTTCCTGTACAGTAACCTCTTCTTCAAACATTCTTCCTTGCAAACCTTGGCGTTAATTGTACCTTTCGTAAAAAAAATCAACGACCGCAAACCACAGATACGCTTGTCAGATCTGCACATTCTGCCCAAACTTGTCCATCGCCAACGGAATGTCAGTGTCGTTCAGTTCCTAGTCCACTAGTTTCGTATAATACTGTGGTCCTGGCAGCATTCGCGAATCTTCCTTGGTGTAGGTTTCGTTGTCGATAGGGACTCATCCATCTTTGTTCTCCAGAATCCGGTTGTACAGTTTTCACGTTCTTGTTTTGGCCCAAGCTTGTTGCAACAGGAACTTTTTCGGTACCTTCTGTGTCTTGTACGTTTTCAGGAAACTCCGAGCTTTGTTCCGTTAAATCATCCCGATGTTGGTTGTTTATTTATTTATTTATTTATTATTATTATACTTCATCTGACTATCCGTCTTAATGAATATTAAATATTGATGGGGAAAAGCCTGTGAGCAAGGCGCAAAAACCCCATATCTTCTAATTACATATACATGGAGAACACAAAACTTCTTAAAAGCATACATAACACAAAATAAATTAATAACATGAAAATTCTAATTCGTGGTCTAGTAATAAAAGTAATTATCCTCAGCACATAAGTCAGGTCTCGTCAAGTCCTCGTCGAACATCCGCCAAAAATTCCGAAAGTCTTCGCTTAAATGTTTCAACAGATGCATTGAAGTCGAACAGCTAGTACACCTGGTTGAATGTAGCTGACATAAAGCGGATGGGATCGTGCTGACCATACAAAGCATTGCGAGATTCAAGCATCAAGAAATCACGTTGGCGAAGTATTCGTTCTGGGGCGTATATATTCAGCTGCTCAAGGATCCTCGGTGAGTCCATATCGCCAAAAAGAATCTTGGCTACAAAAACAGATTGCGCAGTACTTCTCCTTTTTTCCAAGGTTTCTATGCTCTAGCAATCTGCATCGGTCCTCGTAGTGCGGTAAATTGAGCGGATTTTGCCATGGGAGATCCCGCAGAGCATACCTGACGAATTTCCGTTGGATTGATTCAATCCTAGCAATTCAGATCGATTGATAGGGACACCAAACCACAGCATTGGATTCCAGGATCGACCGCACAAGAGCACAATAAAGGGATCGAAAGCATAGGGGGTCACGAAATTCATTTGCTATTTTGAAGATGAATCCCAGCTGTCGGTTTGATCTGGAGATAATATCGTCATAGTGTGATCGAAAGGTAAGAGCTGGGTCAAGGATAACTCCCAAATCCCGTACTTGACGAACATGTTCTAAAGGCTGACCGTCGATGATGTAATCAAAAACAATAGGCTCATGTTTTCTGTGGAACGAGATGACGTTGCACTTGTGAATGCTTAGTGTAAGCATGTTTCTAGAACACCATTCAGCAAAACAGTTCACATAATGTTGTAGTGTAAGGCAGTCTTGAACGTTTGTCACAACCATATAAATTTTTACGTCGTCAGCATAAAATATTCGGCAAGCTGGTGGCAGCACTGAAGAGAGTTCATTGATGAAAATGTTAAACAGTAGAGGCCCCAGGTTGCTTCCTTGTGGCACACCTGATAAATTAGTAAACGGTTCAGAGGATTTATTTCCAATCTTAACAATCAGTTTCCGATCTGCTAGATATGATCTGAACCAGCTGGTCAATGATGATGCGATACCTAATCTATCCAGTCGTTTGAGCAAAATCTCATGATCAACACGATCAAAAGCAGATTTCAGGTCGGTATATACAACGTCCACTTGTGTTCCATGATCCATTGCGCGCACGCAGAAAGAAGTAAATTGGACGAGATTCGTAGATGTTGATCTCTTGGGATAAAAACCATGTTGATCCAAAGAAATGTGGTTCTTACAGGAAGCAAACAGCATATCATTAATGATGATTTCAAATACCTTGGAGCAGGTGCACAGCGACGTTATTCCACGATAATTCTCGATGTTTCGTTTATCACCTTTTTATGCACAGGGAACATGATGGAGAATTTCCAGCTAGAGGGAAATCTTTGCTGCTGCAAAGAGGTGTTGAACAACAGTGTCAAAGGATGAGTCAGAGCATCACAACATCTCTTCAAAATGCATGAAGGGATACCATCATGGCTAGGTGAGGAGGAATATTTCAGTTTGTTGATGGCAGCTACAACGTTCTGAGGAGTGACCTGGACATTTCCTAGTGAGCAGACATCGCGCGGTGTTTCTATACATGCATTTTCGAGTTGAGCAGGATATGACGTGGTGTCATTGAAAGCAGACTTGAAGTGTTCAGCAAACAGATTGCACTTATCGGATGCAGTACTGGCGAGATCGTTACGTAGAAACATCTCAACTGGTAATCCATTATCCTTACGTTTGGAGTTCACGAATTTCCAGAAACTTTTAGGATTTTTCTAAGTTTCTCTTGCATACGTAGAGTATAACGTTTGTACAGAAAGCAGTTGTAAGTCCGATATCTGCTACTTGCTCGATTGAAAGCCTGCTTAGCGAGTGGGCAACGAACTCTACAGTAATTTCGAAGTGCTCTCGATCTCATACGCTTTAAATGTCGCAGGTGTGTATTCCCTCAAGCCGGTTTTTGATTAGGTCTCCGCATAGGGACATAATCAGCGATAATGGTATGCATTATGCGAGTGAAACAACCAACAGCGTCATCAACATTTTCCATGGATTCCAAATTGGACCAGTCCGTACAAAAAGTACTTCTAGCATTCCTTCAAAGTCTGCTCTGCAGAAATCAAAACTCGGTTCATCAAAAACATCTTCAAAATCGATACCTCGAGATACGTTGACTTCGACTATAAATGGAGGATGATCGGCGTCGAGAAGTGATAAAGGTTCCGCAGCAGCAGATAACGTGCATCGCTCGAGTGTCATCTCACATGCCAAAGCTAAATCAAATAGCGACCGTTTCGGTTGCTGATTGTGTTGATTTGAGTTAAGTTATAAAAACTGAAGCCATCAAGTAACGCAGCACAAGCAACAGAGATGTGCGACTGCAAGGCATCTACAGTAGGATGACCGTTCCTCGAAGAGTCTCAAATTAGGCCAGACTGATTGTAATCACCAGAAGAAGAAAGTGATCGTTGGCCCCAACGTTCGAGATAACTGCTCCAATAGAATCAATATGGTTTGCTATGCTGCTTAAATCAGCTTTTCGGTTAGGTGGAAGATATATAACTCCGATGCTAACGGAACAGTTAGGTAATTTCAACTTTACCCAAAGCTGCTCGAGTGAAACATTGACAGGAGTTGGATCAATGCAGCAATTCAGATCGGCTGATACAGCAATCAGTACACCACCGCCACGAGACTTTTGGCTGTTTGTTTGGCTGCGGTCGTTTCTGAAGACGGTATAGGCATTGCCAAATAATTGCGATGAAAATATTTGCTCATTTAACCATGTCTCAGTAAATACGATGACATCATACTGTGATTCAGAGGTAGCGAGAAAAACGTCATCAATTTTTTGTCCGTAAACCTCGTACTTTCTGATAGAATACACTCAACTTATCGTCGATACCGCTGTTCACTATTTTATTGCAGATCGCTGGCAGGAATGGCTCGACTACGGTGAGGGGATCGAGGGCTTCCACAATGCTATTCTCGGTGCGTCCCGGTATTCGGCTAACACTAGTTGTTTCTTGAGGTGCTGTTTTCAAACTTCCTTGAAATAAGCTGGAATCGGAGAGCGAATCAGGTCTTGTCGAGCTTGTAGGAAAGTTGTACTTGCCTGTAGTTGCGTTTTGGAAGACCCTTTCCCCACACCCATACGTAAGGCCGGGACGGCTGCAGGTCGCTGGCGGGAATGGCTCGACTACGATGGGGGGCTCAAGGGCTTCCATAGTGCTGAGTTCCGTGCGTCCCGGTGTTTGGCTTAAAAACCATGCGTGTGAAGGTGCATCCAAAACCGGTAGAAATATGCTGGAATCGGAAAGCGAATCAGGTGTTGTCGGGCTAACAGCAAAATCGTACTTGCCTGCAGTAGCGTTTTAGAAGACCCTCTCCCCACACCCACACGTAGGGCCGGGACGGCTGCAGGTCGCTGGCTGGAATGGCACGACTACGGTGGGGGATCGAGAGCTTCCATTACACTAAATTCGGTGCGTCCCGGTGTAAAACAAGTGGTTGAATGTCATAACGTGGAGCATCAAATCGTTTTCCTTTGCAAATTATTAACGCTGCATCGCAACTACCGGTGGAGTACCCGTTGTTGGCGTCAGAAATATAGCGGAGGGCTTCCGAAATTTTTGAGTTGAATATTCCTCAAACTCACGGAACATTATGCCTTCCGGCCAAGTCGAAGGGTCAAGCGCGTTTGTCTTCAGTGAAGGGTCCAAACCAATTTTGAAGGAGATGAAGGTCATGTTGCTTGTATCTCTCCCTTTGGCCACCAGTTTGATAACCTCTGGGTCTTGGGTCAAATCAAGGTTTGCTCGAATCAATGCCAAAATTTCCTCGTTGGTGACATCAGGACGTATTCGAGACAAATAGAGCCAAAATTTGTTCACTGGTTGAGCGGTGATTGAAACGGATACTGTATTCTGGTCAACATGCTTGGAACCAGATTGACATTCGAACGCCTTTTGCTCTAAATCAGGTCCACGAGGTCGTTTGGCAGCTCGAGTTTGTCCGATTTGGGGCCATTGCCTGATCGCTGGTGATTGCATACACGGTTCGGGCTTATGCGATAACATCTTTATCTCCGTATGTAAACTACTGATTGCCTCAGTGAGATACACCAACGGAGATTTTTCATCAGCCTTAGTAATAGAACGGAGATGTGAATTTTCAGATAGCTCAGCACATTTATCGCACATCCAAAACAAGTTTTTGCGATGCGGCGTGAAATAGCCTAAAAGTGCCCGTGACACATTTGAACATGTCATATGGAACATGCCACCGCAGTATCCTCGGCATGTGACAAATTCTATGCCAGTAATCGCTTCATCGCACTTGGCGCAATTTTTGATTTCACTCATCGCTACACACGTGGTTTATCGTAATCGCCTTAAAGTATGTACACGCAATACAGCCATAACAGCACAACGGGGACGGAAATTTACTCCAAACAATAACAATGGTGACGATTATTTGCCAGAAGATAAAAGGCAAACGAATGAAAACGATGAAACGATGAAACTGCAAATTGCGAATGGTACGGCACATACAATGATCGATGCTATCAACAGTTCGACACTAAACAATCAATTATATCACTTCGTCAACAAATAAAATCGAACAAGTGTCGAAAACACAACTTAAATTGTAAAATCGAAGGCGCGAAACAAAGCACAGCTAGCACACTAATATACTCTTCTCGGGAAGTACGTGACACCCTTTTCCGAACATCAAATGTGCAGAATTTTCTTTCGCATTTCCAGATCGATTCGAGTCAGTTTTAAAACGATCCACTGTACCGAAAACAATCGATTGCACAATATTATTGACATGTAAACAAACATGTCACTGCAAAACACACTAAAATTTTTAACCAGTTTAAACCAATAACTGTTTGAATGTTGCTAATTACTAATCGATACACTCTTTATCAGATGTCAAAGTTGAAAATCAGCGTAATTGTTTTTAATTGTTTTTTTTTGAGATATTCTTTTGATCTTAGTACTCCGTTGAAAAGGTAACAAAACTTTAAAATATAATAATGACATGATAGTTTGCAATGAAAAAAAGTTTAAAATTCCTATAGCAAAGAGAAAACATAAAGAAATTAAAATTAAAATTTAGTAGAAAACCTACTTTTTTACCGTATATCCTCGCATACCCCCGCATATCCTAGCACAGCTGAATCATGTAGTGAATGTATACTTACAGGAAGAAAATTCTAAAATCAGGCGTTTAAAAAAAAAAAAACCATTTTGGTGCGATTTCATTATTTTTATGTTGATGAACACGTGTTCATTGTTTTGGGCAATTTTGGTAATCTATTGCAATGGTAGAACCAGAATAAGGTACAGAATAACACTTAAAAGAAAATGTTGTCTATTTTTTAAAGAGGGCTTAATTTGTTTCAAATTTGAAAATGATGAGCATATTTTTAAAGCGGTACTGCAAGAAAAAGTTTCGATCCCATCATACAGAGTACGGCTGGATATAATGCGGAAATTCGTTTTATTTCTTTCAAATCCCATTTTCAACTAATTCAAGCAATAATATCCACATTTTCGAGTGCACTTATCTTTATAAAGCCCTTTCAAACAAATTTATTCAATGTGTTCTCCATTTTTATTAATAACATCCTCGAGCCGACGCCAGGAGCCAGAGCATGCCTTTCGGACGTAGTCCTCTGACATTAACTGCCATGTGCGTGTTATGGTTGACTTCAGGGTTTTTTCACTAGGGTGTGATGTTTTGCAGGCTCGTGCTTCAACATATGCCCAAATCGAATAATCCAACGGATTAAGATCTGGACTGCTAGGGGGCCACAAATCTTTCGGCCAAAACTTCATGTTATCGTTCAACCATTGTTGGGTTTGATTGGACGTGTGACACGGCGCTCCATCCTGCTGTAGGACAACGTTTTGATCCTCGGAGAAGCTGGCCTCCAAGGAAATAGGCACTTGGTCCTATACACATCGGTATTGATTTTAACTCCAGCATAAATGAAAACAGGCATCGTTTTCAAACCGTTGGACGCCACCAAGCCAAACATCATGACACCAGCCGGATGTTTGGTTTGATATTTGAATTTCACTTTTTCCGGAACGTTCTCCATTTTTTTCGGTGAAATGAACCGGTCCGTGCGGCTGTTGGCCACAGCATCGATGTTGAAAAGCTTTTCGTCGGAGAACAGGATTATCATTTTTTCAACAAGGAAAGCAATCTCTTGGGACGAGTCACTCGTAGTTCCTTGACCCGGTCCGTAATCAAGTGGTGTTTCACTCTGGCTCTGGAAGATGCATGCAGGTCTTCTTTGATGATTCTTCGCATGGATTTCTCCGAAATATTTTTTTTCTTTTATTTTTTAAACAACTCAGTTCATCGGACTTATTGTCTACATGATACAAACTTAAAACTAAAACAAACGAGCATTACAAATACGAGCAAAAAAGTGAGCTGAAGATTCGCCAAATTCAAACAATTCTTCGACAGTCGTAAACGCTCGCATCATAGCTGTTAGAGGTTCGTTGTTTCCAAACGCTGTTCGATGGAATCGGGGTTGAAGAAGAGTACCACTCCGTAATGCTCTTGGAGGAACTCGGATGTTCAGTTGAGAGAGAAGCCCCGAGCAGTCGACCTCTCCATTCAAAAGTTTAGCAACAAAAACCGCTTGTTGATTTTTCCGTCGGCGTTCCAGAGTATGCAGTTGCAGCAGATTGCAGCGAGCTGAATACGGCGGGAGATTTTGCGGATCACGCCATGGTAGATTACGCAATGCCATCCTGATAAACCTGCGCTGTATTGTTTCTATCCTCAAGCTCCTAGTCAATTGATAAGGAAGCAAGACCAAGGCGGCGTTTTCTAGGATCGGTCGTACCAGTGAGCAATAGAGAGCTTTCAGGCAGTACGGGTAAGTGAAGTCTCGTGAGATTTTTGTTACAAACCCTAGCTGGCGATTAGCCTTAGAGATCACAGCAGAGCGGTAGAGGTTAAACGATAATTTATGATCCAGTAGAACACCTAAATTGCTGAACTGGTCAGTTCTATGTAGAACGACGCCATTGATGGTATAGTCGAAAACAATCGGCTGCTTGATGCGGTAATACGACATTATCATACACTTTGGAATACTGATCATAAGTTTATTCCGATGCACCAATCAGTGAATCGATCCAAAAATAATTGAAAACAAGTACAATCCTCAGCAGTCCGTACCACAAAAAACAGCTTTAGATCATCAGCAAGTATAGAACAAACAGCAGCGGTCCAAGGTTGCTACCCTGTGGAACACCTGACGAGTTCGTAAAAAAACAGGAAGTGCTAGTATCAAGTTTCACTCGCAGAGGCCTGTCTGTTAGATACGAGCACAGCCTCGATGTCAATCTTCCCGATGTGCCGAGTTTTGATAGCTTCGCCAGCAGAATTTCATGGTTGATTGTGTCAAACGCGGCTTTGGGTCAGTATAGACGACGTCTACTTGTGCTCCTTTCTCCAATTGATCAAAACAGGTCGTGGTAAAATCTAGGAGATTGGTGGTAACCGAACATCCAGGCATGAAACCATGTTGGTCGCCAGAGATGTAGCATTTGGTGCGCTCGAGAATGAAACCACTCACTATTATTTCAAAGAATTTAGAGGCAGCTGACAGATTAGTGATTTCCCGGTAGTTTTTAACGTCACGTTTGTCTCCTTTCTTGTGTACCGGAACCATAAAAGACTCCTTCCAGACTGCGGGAAAGTTCGATTCGGCAAAAGATTTATTGAAAATCCTGCAAAGCGGCTCAACAAGAGCTCCATTGGTGCGACAATACACTGAAGACGGGATACCATTTGGTCCAGGCGAGAATGTACATTTTGTTTTCTTGATGGCATTATTTACCATCAAGGGCGTTATTTCAAATAAACTGACGTCTACAAGGTTCGTAAGAACGTCCAAAACAGCGGAGTTAAGTTCACTCGGGTTAATACTTTCCGCAGCAAACACTGACGAAAAATGAGTACCAAAAATTTCACATTTTTCCTTACTTATAGACGTTTCAACATCATTCAAAAACACGCTAGCTGGCATAGTAGTAATTTTCCTCTTTGAATTTACATAGCTCCAAAAACTCTTTGGGTTTCGTCTTAAGTAAGTTTGTACTCGTAAAACATAAGATTTGTAGAGTGACGAGGTAAGTTTACGGTACTGATTACATGCCAAGTGAAAGCTACGCTTATTTGCCAGGGAACGGTATCGCCGGAGTTTACGCTGCGAAGCGTTTCGTGTTCGTTTTAGTTTTCGTAGCAATGCAGAGCTCCATGGAGGAGAAACAGCGATATGGAACATTCGTGTCCTGCCAATTATTTAGTACAGCGCACAATGTTTCAGCCATTTCACCAGCACTCAGTCCATCAAAAAGAACATCCCAGTCAATAGCAGAAAGAACATCCCAAAGAGCACCGAAGTCAATTTTGCTATAGTCTAACGCCAGCACAAAATTTGTTCGCTGAGAGCCAAAATTTGTTCGCTGGCTTTGCGCAGACTAGAACAGACTTTACACTGTTGTTTAGCTGCTTAGAACCAGATTGGCATTCGGTAACTTTATGGGCCAAATCAGATCCACGAAGTCGTTTGGCAGCTCGAATAGGACCGATCTGGGGCCAGTTCTTAATTGATGGTGACTGGATACAAGGCACGGGCTTTTGTGACAACTGGTTTATTTCGGTGTGCAGATTGCTTATCGCCTCTGTGAGAGACACTAGCGGTGATTTTTCGTCGGCCACTTTTGTTATCGAACGGCGATGTGAGTTTCCGAACAGCTCTGCACATTTGTCACACATCCAGAACAAATTCTTGCGGTGAGGCGAGAAATATCCCAGCAGTGCCCGAGACACATTCGCGCATGCCATGTGAAACATGCAACCACAATATCCGCGGCAAGAAACGAATTCAATGCCAGCGATCGCTTCGCAGCGCTTGGCGCAATTTTTGTCTCCGTTCATCGTCATACACGTTGTTTCAAGAAATCGCCTTTGGGTATGCACAAACAGCAATAACGCAAAAAAAAAAACAGCACAACGGGGACGGATTTGGCTCAATGTGGATGACAATAGGCTGGCTATTGGCCAGCAGACAATGGTTTGCGAAGCGATTAAAATGCGATGACGCAGCAAATGACACAACACATTCAAATTAAAATCCGAATTACATACGCGATTAGGCACCAGATAAACAAAATTTATTTCGTAGGGAAGGACGATACACTCCCGCTGCACATTACTCAATTTTTGAGTACAATTGTATGCTATCTCTTTTTCTCTCACAGAAATGTTATTCAATTTTCGTAAAAAGTGGATCTACTCAAAAATTGAGTTGATCCACTTTTTAACGAAAATTGAGTAACATATCCGTGAGAGAAGAGATAACGCATTGTATCAAGTAAATAAGCAATTGTACTAGTAATTTTTTAATTTATTAGAGGGCTTTAAATTTTTGAAAGTTCATTCGCCTCTAATGTGTACAGTAATAAATTAAGCGCCACTGAACACGACAAAATCAACCCAATTTAACACGGGTAAAACACGAGTTACTTGAACAATTACGACACGGCAATAAGTGGCTTCCTTTGCCAGTTTTCTTATGGAAGGCACCGGGTTTGCTAGCAATTTTTGCACGGACGGATTTGATCACGTTCGGCGTGCGTGCAAAGCGCGGACGTCCGCTTCCCGGCTTCCGCTGCTTAGGACCATCCTGCAGGGACTTTTTTATGCGATAAACTGTTGCCAAATGGCACCCTACCACCTTGGCAATCTCTTTCGGCTACTTCTGGGCGAGCAACAAACTGGTGATCACTTCTTTCGCGAACATTTTGAGAAATTTGCAATAAAACAAATAGAATGTTTGGATGCAGCTTGAAAGTAAACATAAACAAATACACTATCGACAGAAATAAGTCACTCGCTACAGGAATTAAACTAATACTCAAGTTTGAACATTTTCGCATTATTTTCTGTCGCACCCTGTACTAGAAAATGCTCGAGGCGGGACCACTTTCATGATGTCTTAATTCGCGCCATGAATTTATCAGACCAATTCATTCGCTCACTTTCGATAGAAAAAAAGACATCAGAAAAAAAAAATTCTACACAAAAAAAATGAAGAATTTGATGATGATGAATAAGGAAGCTGGAACAATAAAATTTGGGGTATATCTGGCTAAAATTTACATGAAGTATCTAAAAAATTTATGCCAAATGTATCATTCTATATTTGTGCATTAAGAAACACCAAGAATTACATGGTTCTGTCAAGCTGTATTATCCAGTCATCGTGAAAAGTTAGATAAAAATATATTTGAAGATTCTGAAACTTGTTCAACATCCGTTTTTTCTCTGCTTATGGGGATTTATTCACATGGTACTGGTTTTCATGGAAGATTTAGTGGAAAGTGCTTGGAAAGTGCAGTTTGCTATAAAAACAATAAAAAGTGAATCTAGCAGCTATGTTTGTCATGAAGAGGCGAGACACGTATACAATTTCAGTAACGAAGAACCACTTTCCGAATTGTGCGGATCACTACTTATTATCTAGTTCTATGCTTTTGCATACTTTCTATAGTGTCATACACGACATAACCAGTGATACGGTCGAAATTCCAGCGGCGTCAAAAAAAAAAAAAATGTGTGGATAGGGTAACCTATAAAGCTCATGTTTTTGCAGTATGGTGCTTCACTACATGGAGCACTATACTGCAAAAAATGAGCGTTGTAGGTTAACGTTTATCCCGTGCTTGGAATAGGGTCTTGGGGTGCTTAAGCCGTTTCCTACCCTATATTGAATAGAAAACGGGTGCGGAGAAAAAGTCATTTGCATACAAAAAATGGGAAAATTATCAATCTTCGAGTGAACTTCTAGTGAAAAGCAAATAGCGCTAGGAGCGTAATATCAACTCATGGCAAAATGAGTTTTAAATGTTGGTTCGCAAGGCCCACAACCAACCCCACTATTTCGTAGGAGGACCATCGTGATGCTGCTGTTTAACAGTCCCAAGCACCACCAGGACTTCCGGTTTTTGTATTTAGAGTCCTGGGCGCACTAACAAGACGATGACTCAGCCGCTCCTAACATGGAGAACAGACGCTCAAATGGGTGAAGGCAAAATGAGCTTCGGATAAGGTTACATATTGACAAAGGCATGTTCTGGGCACAGAACTTCACGATTCTCGTGATGGCTACTAATGCAGAGACAAGGGACTCGAACCTGAGTTTTTGGAAAGTGCTGATTCTGAAACCGGCCACGCTGACTCGTGAGAACATGTTTGATTAATGAGCATGAAGTTTTAGCTCTCGACAGCGCTTTAATTTTTATTTTGGGTTAGATAAATTATTCCCGCCCATACCAGTAGGAGCACCATCACGCATAAGTACGGTATAA